>MJUU01059068.1:0-23457 GCA_002080025.1 Modiolus philippinarum | reverse complement strand
GGGTTATACAGGATATTATCCATCTGATCATGGATATTATTTCCATGCATTCATACAACCTGGTTATTTTTTTCTCACTGGAAACAATCCTGTTTTTTTAAGGTCCATGTCAGATACAGATAATTTTTTGAATATCAAGACAGTGCAAAAAGGGATGTAACTCTGGTCCATTAACTAGAAGGCTAATTCAATTTTCAGACCTTACATTTCAGTGTATAATTAAAGAACACAACTGAAAGCACAAGATCAGGCCAAGTTGGATTAGGATTGAAGTTAATTAGTGCTGACAGAATTCTGTAATAAGATTTGAAGTTCAATGTAAAAATGACCATCAACTACTAGTTCATGTTGGTAGTGTGAGAAAAAGAATCAAACACTGCAAGGCATGCATTACAAGAAAATATCACATACCCTTGGGAAGATAAGTTGAAACCAACTCAAAACAATCTTAACTTTGCCCTTGAATGTGTGAGATTTTCTTTTCTCACTAAAAAGATAAGCCAGTTTTGGTTTTCAGGGGTACAACATATTATAAACCAACTTATTTTTGCAGATACTTGGTTTCCGGTTTTGTCCCTTAAGGTAATTGGTACGTAAATAGCATTTTTTCTGATTTTCAATAAAATTTTACATGCAATAGAAAAAAAAGGAAGGGAAACGGGGAATGTGTCAACTCAAAGCCACCATAAGATCTTCAATGAATGGTGAGGAAACCCCACACAAGTATGGATGTGATTATCAAAGTGAAAAAAAAAATTGCTTTTAGCTATTTTAATGTTTGAAATATGATTGAAAAATCTACCAGTTCAACCAGTTATGTTTTATTATATAGAATCTACAGAAAAACACTACAATAATCTTCTTTATATTGCAGTATTTTCAAGACGTAACCTAGAATTTTTCTGCAAAAATAAAAATTTTTAACATTGAAATTAAAATTTCTGTTTTAATGATGTAAATATTATACATATATCGTTGAAAATACAAGACAAGATAAAGAAATCTAAGACACCCTTGAGTAAGATTTGAATGGTTAATCTCAGAATTCGGCAAGCCTTGTCAAAGAAATATTGATACCTTGGGTGTCTGAGATTTCTCAATCTTACATTTTCACCAATGCTAGATTCTTATAGTCCATCTTATATTTTTTTCATTATTATAAAAGTACCTTAAATCCTACAAAAATGAGCATTCATACTATCAAAGCAGTACAAAGAGACCTATTTAGATCATTTATAGTCAGTAAATTTCATGGATTTCATGCACATAAGTAACTTGAATTTTCTAGTCATAAATTGTTTTCTCAAAAATGTTTATTTACCCTGATCTCCATCTTTTGCTGGTATATTATTATTCTGGTATAATATAAATATGCTTGGATATCAAATGAAACTTGTTGATTGAGTACATGTTTAAAAAATTTTTGCAAGGAACAAAGCTGATATATGAACCATTATTCCCTAAGACTTCAATGTTTTGCATTAACAGGCAAAAGTTCATGACACCTATAAGCATGACCAACCAGTGACTATTAATCTATATTACATTGTTCTCTCTCTCTTTATAATGTAATTATTGTAGCCATGAAGTTCTGAGGAATGGAAATATAATGTGTACCCCCAATACACAGATGTAAAATCATAATAGTATAGTTTATGGCTTCCTGCCTGCAAATTACTGCAACAAATTAGAAATAAGAATAATATATTATCTCTTTATCATATATACATAAACTTTTACATCAAAGGTCATATCTGCATAATACAGGTAGTCTTTATAAATGATAAAGTAAAGAGTTAGGGATTTATTTTATTTAATTTGGCATTCAAAAATTCTGAAATGTTACCAGTTTTTACTTCCATTCATATAGGGTTTATACATTATTAAGGACTTAATAAATAAGACTTACCAGTATTAACATAAGGAATCAACAACTTTAATAGTGTTTGCACCGAAAGGGAGGTAACTCAGCTTAAAATCAGCTGCTTCATTCACTGATAAATGTATTTGGGATACATGCTGTTAAACAAACTAACAAACCCTATTAGGGTGCTCAAATACATTAAAGAAGTTTTCAAGGCTCAATTTCTTACAATAGGTGTACCTTCAAGATTTTTTTTTCATTACAAGTCAAATTTCACTTGGTCTGTGTTCGATGTTCATTGCACATGCTACATGTTTTATGTATTTGAAATACCAGCATACAAAACTATGAGTGGGTAATTGTAAATTTATATAGTAACAGTAAAATATTTTACAAAATAGAGCTGTCCTCGAATGGCAACCAATTATGCCCCTGCTCATTGAACCCTGAATCAATATGGCAAGTGCAAATTTAAGCGTGTGTTGACACAGTACAAGTATGGACACAATTATATGCCTCCCCTTTTCCCAAAATATATAAAAGGGAAGTTCTGAGCCCGAAAATCAATTCTATCGGTGCTAGGAAATCTTCCTGTAAAGTTTCATCCATTTTGAGGCACTTTGAATTTTCCTGCCTTTTTCCAGTTTCCATAGCAACGGCAGCCATTCTGAAAATTCTGAGACCCAAAATCATTTCTATGGGTGCTAGACATCCTTCTTGTAAAGTTTCATCAAATTTGAAGCACTTTGAATTTTCCCGTCTTTTTTCAGTTTCCATGGCAACCGCAGCCATTTTGAAAATTCCAAAAGATATGTGTGTGCACATCCACTTATTGTAACAGCCGGACGGCAAAGTCGATAATGGCGTCCTTTCTCATGACCCGAGTCACGTGACTTTTTTTGACGAAATAGCAGTAGCCTTTTTATTCCCAGAAACAAGTTGGAAAATCGTGTCACAATAATAATCGTCATTAATTAAAACAAAAACAATGATACTGTTCAAATTCAATATCATTTGTCGTTCTAAAAATGTAAACAATACGCGTGAAATATGTATAGTTTCTATGCAATTTGCACAAATAAACAACGTGGTATGAAGTGACCTAGTTTGGGAAAAGCGAGAAAAAGACCGATTTCATCAATTTCATCACTTAGAAACGATCAACACGAGTTAAAAAAAGACGTAACTTATAATTTCGAAGCTGACAAGCCATAAAACATTTAAATTAAATGAGAAAAACCAAATTGTGTCAGCTTTTTTGTCGCAGAGTGCTTAGAAAGGGGAGTAACTCATGACTATCAATACATGCAGTTATAATTTTATCCGAGTTGTACCAGGAAGTAAGTTAGATTCCTTTGAAGTAGTTGGAATTTGTTTGCAAACTTTCTAAAAAAAACATGAAAAGTTGTGTTTTTCATTTGTACGGACAGACGGATAGACGGACGGACGAACGAACAGACGGACAAGGGTAAAACAATAAGCCCCTGACTTTTCGTCGCGGGGGCATAAAAACAAGTACTTTCCAGGACATGAAACAGTAAAACTCCAAAATACAAAAATAACAAAGTATACTGACTACTCTGACCTTATTCGATCAATTATTTATGACAAGTCCTTTGAATACATTGGTCCAATTCAAAAAAGAGTATTTACATTGTCAACAATTAAATATGGCATATGCCAATCAATCATAAGATAATACTCATTAACATAATTTATATTAATTAGAAACCAAGTGTAAATATTCCAACTGTGGTAATTAATGGTCTTATCTTTTAAGGAAGAGCATGCATTGTATATCATTACCTGACTTTCTTAACTGCAGAATCATTGGCCCATGGAAAGATGCAATATATGGTGATGCAGGCCTGCAAACTCTCACACCAAATGTGTGAGATCACACATTTTTGTGGCAAATTGTCAACATTTTCCTTAGATCTTTTCTTTTTCCCTATGATCTTTGAAGTTTTTTGCAAATCTCAAACATTTGCTTCACAAAAAAAAAATTGGCAGCACTGGAGTTGGAAGAAGAATGAGAAGTGATACTGCAGGGCCATCATGCTTATATCATGCTCAGTGCATGGCAACTGACAGAAACAAGAGTTGTTGGAAGACAACAAAGCTTGTTAGGTGTATAGATTGACGTCAATGCAAAATTAGTCTAAAAGTATTACCTTTTTGTAATTATAAAACCAAGTCACATAGCATCATAAGCACCCTAGCAGCTTCTAAAAGAAAGATTTTCAAAATTGCCTTCAGAGCAAGATCAAAGTAAAAATGCTACAAATGCGGTACCTCTAGAAATCTCTTTTAAAGAAACCATGTATCAAATATGAACATCCCAGCACTTATGGTCTTCATTCCAGAAGCAGAGGTTTAAGTTTTTGCTCAAACTGATGCCAGTGGCCAGACAATAAGCTCTCTTGACATTCATCGAGGCAAGCTAATAAATTAAAATATTAAGGTCTGGGAGTTCTACTTTAATGAAGATAGACTGCTTAAAAAGCTTATGGTTCCTTACATTGTCAACAGAAAAGATAGCATGGAACAATCATTGCAAATACTGGTTATGGAAATGCCTAAAACCAGACAAAAAAAACATAAGACTGTCAATTGTGACCAGCAAATATGAAGAACCCATTGATAGAGACTAGTGTTGTGGTAAGACAGGTGAGATGCAAGTTTCAGTTTACTGGTATATACGAGATAGTATCCTAGAGCATATGTTTCAGATAGGGAGTTTCACAATATACTTTATGTGTACCGTATGAAGATTTATCAACTCCAAAAGCCTTTAAGACAAAAGTACAGTCAGATGCACATAGAAAACATGAAACATCTTTTTACAGATTCGCTTGTTTTCCATGCTTAATATACTGTTCCAGAAGAAAATTCCCTGGCTTGAAATGTACAAGTCAGTTTAAAGGTATAGTTATCTTTGATTATCAAGAATTACTTCTGGTTGTTTTCATTTTTCCTTTGATCAAAGTTAGGTACAGTTCAGTAATGTTTGCTTCAAATTATTTCCAATACAGTAGATATATTACAGAAGTCAAACAGATATAACTTTGTAACATGATTAACCCTTAGCAAACAAGAGCAAATCTGGACTGGCATATTAGATGCAAATGAAAGGGATCTGGGTAAAGCTATGGAGTGGTAGAAACCAAAATCCAACCCTACCAAATATTAGTGTTTTCACAGCACTCAAGGTTGTATTTCTTTGCATTATTACAGTATTACATAGATCTTTATGATCATGTCATTTTCTGAACCTACAGTTTTGTATGTCATAATGACCGAAATTAGTTTTTGTACCATAAAGACTAGGAGTTGTTCGCAGTACAATGTCAATATTCCAAACCACATAATGGGCAACTAAATACAGGAACCCTTTTAGTAGATGATCAAAGATATTGGTAATTATTTATATCTACATATGATTGGAAAGACAACCTTTGTTATTTACTGGCATAAAAATAGCATGATTGTAGGCAAAAATAGTAAACCACACACATCACATAAACAACTATATGTTACTGACTGAAAAAAGTTGATGAAAAATATTCATGTTATATTTTCTATTGAACATTTATTTTCACTCAAAACTTATATATTTGCCTTTGGTATTTTCCAGACACAAAAAATTAATAATCACTGCTGTTGATAATACATCTTTAATACTTTCAACAATAAAATACATAGGTATTAGTTTGCAACATTATAGCACATGGTCACACCTATGTGCTGACCTAGCTTCCATCAGAGATGCATGCGCAAAACGTCAAGGCTAGATGATCCTACGATCTGAACTCTGCGGTCACTGGTTAATTTGAATCATGTAAATGTTAATCAAGCGTAAAATGTAGGTCAAGGAAACATAATTTTGCCTGGAAGCTGACTATCAGCTATGCATGCAAACACTAGGTTAGATGATCCTAACATTTACAGTGACTGAGATCTGAACTTGGTTTTAAAACTTGGAGGAGAAAATCTAGGTCAAACTTACTTAATTTTGCCTTTGAGCTGACCCTCCATCAGAGATGCATGCATACAAAAGATTAGATGATCCTACAACAAACATGTACAGTGACTAAGATCTGAACTTGGACCGACGTACACTTGAAAAATCCTTATACAGATGACCAGTGCACCGTACTGAGGTCAGATTTATTGTGTTAAGAAAGAAGATATATATATAAGATGAAAACCTACAGTGCAGAGGGGAAAGGTGACATTGATTGACTGTATAAACCACTAGCATGACTAGGCCATTTAGGGTCCAAATTTTTCATACAAAATTTTAATAAATTGTTCAATTAAAAATTCAAAAAAAAATTCCAAAATGATTTTAATCTCAGACAACTTACCGTTTTGGATTCAAACAATCTGACCAAGTTTCGAACAGAATTTCTTCCTCCATTACGCACCATAGAAACCAAACTATGTTCCCTTTTCCTTGGTATGTTTTCTTTATTTGAAGATGCTACTTCAGATTTTGCTCGCCTTTCACGACCACTACGAGTTCGGAATCTACTCCTAGATTCTCTATTTTTGTTAGGTTTATCATCCTCCACAAATCCCACTTTTTTGCTGGATTTATTTGACTTAGTAGACATTTTATAATCTCTTAAATGATTATTGCCCAATACATGTTATACTGCATTAAATTTTGAAATTTTGAATCACTGTATATGTAAATAAATTAAATACAAGATATTCCCATTACAACTTGTTTCACATAATTAAAAAGTTAATAAGAGTTCCTGTACTAAAAGGGAGTTTACATACTAGTAACTGAAGTTTTGAAGACATGTAATTATTTACCACTTTAAAAATCCACTTGTTTTTTGCCAACTAAAGTAATAAGTAAAATATTTATTACTGTAACGCCTATTACAAAAATTTCACTTCTTTCCTTTCACTATTATTTCGTGCAAACGTTTTTTTCAATTATTACTTTCTATTGTTTCTTTTGAAAAGTAACTTGATTATTTGTAAGAAGATAACATTTCTTTGCATTCATTCACATATCTTTTGGTTATGGTATATACATATCTTGATATTATATCCAAACTTTGTCCTGTGTCAGTCTAAATATCCCAATTTTCATGAATATGTCAATAGTTTATTAACATTTCCTCAATTTCAAATTTTTTTATTTGAATACCTCTTGTAGTATATCAGGAAATCCCAAATAATTCACTCTAGTCTTGTAGAAATTAAAGCCAATTGATTTTTACATTCATCATATTTGAGTAATGAGGATTTTGATCAAATACAAATTAATTATTAGCAATCATAATGCTATTTACTTTTCTGCAAGCATAAGATTCCTTTCAAGTCTAAGGTACTGACATATATAACTGACAGTCATCAGTTTCCATTCATACTGTGTTGCTGATCAATTATGAAGATAGGGTCAATACCAATTAGATGTGGAGCATTTGCTCAATTTTCTTGTTCAATAACTATTACAAAAGAGCTATTTAAAATTCATAAAATCACCACAAAGCTGTGAGATCCATAAACTGTTGTAAATGTCATTGGAAAAGTTCACAATGGCTAAATGAAATTTCAGTTTCATCACACAAATGTCCTCGACTGTTTATTTAATTTAGCACAACTTAATTAAAATCTTACTATAAAATTCCCATGTAAATATGACTTCAGTCAATCTTAATACACATCACTGTAACAAATAAAAGATCCTTATCATGTGTTGAAATTAACCAAAATTCACTGAATTAAAACTACTGATTGATAACCTGACAGTACTGTCAGATCTTATTAGGTAGAATCCTGAATTGACCCCTCCATCACATAAAACAATAGAAATAGAACATCTCCATTTTTTCAGTTGTCAATCTTCCAAGTCATGCTGATTTCAATCAAACATACAAATCAAAGACTTTCTGATGTAAACGTTACTTGTAATCCCACCTGTTATCAAATATATTTAAGTAGCCACATTTCTGCTATCATTCTATCTCCATGCATTCAAGAAATTTTTATTGATCTCATTTTTCACAAATTGATATTGTAAATGGATTAAACTACACAACATAAATTTCAATATTGTAAGGTAAAGAACATTTCACTAGGTATATCTTATGCCCCTCCAGGTAATTAGGATATGATCTTAGCTGCCAAAGGTTAAACACAGCATATGCTTTTATAATGTAAATTTCACCACTTCCTGTATACAATACACTAGACGAGCCATTATAATGAAATTACGAGGAAATTTCAGCATGGACGTAGGTTTCTAAATAAATATAATATTTAAATTCCTAAATAAACAATTTCGACTAGATTAAAACTCCTATAAACTGTTAGTATTGTTTGTACTAATTATGGCGGCTCCTCTTATTGTATTTGCTCTGTCTAAACATAATTCCTGTTCCAAATTTTAGATCATTTCCTAGTTACAAATGGATATAAATGTTTCCACATAAAATCATACCAAATCTTCTGTCCCAAAAATACATGTATTTAAATTATTTCCCTTAAATGTTACGCCTTTATCAATAACTAATTAACAATTTATGATTTTATTTTCCTGTTTGTATAGACATACAAAAAAAACACAATGGCCAATACATTCCATAAAACAGTATTGGTTTTGAATTTTTTTACAGGTAAGGCATGTTTTCATATTGTGTATTGCGTCATTGAGAAACAATTTATCATTTTTCATTCATATCTTAAATATTGATACCAGGAATTTTTTCAATTGTAAAACACTTTGAAAAGAATCCTCTTATACAGATTAAAATACCATTACCCTATATACAAAGCAAAAGCATAGTACCTATAGGATTGACTTTAACAAAAATTATCAATGTATACACAAGAGATAAATTCAATACTATGTTTAGAATGAAGATTTAATAAAAATATTCCACATAAATTCAAACCAGAGAATCAATTTTACTGACATAAATCAAAAAATTTCTCATCAACTGTAACACAAGTGTGGACCCAAATTTATGTCTCGCCTGTTGGCCACTAAATTGATGTAAAAACTCAAACTGACTTATTAACAAGTGTGGACCCAAATTGATGTCTCGCCCGTCCCTTCATGGTCACAAATTGATGTGAATTCTCAAACTGTCTAAATCAGAAAACTAAACATATTCACTAGACTGTGAAATTAGGGTAAGTGACAAAAGCAATAGAGCAGACTGTAATGAATCACCAAAAACGAAAATATCAGTGACCACTGATAGATACTGAAAAACCAAACATGTTCATTAGACCGTGAAAATGAGGTCAAGGGCTAAAGCCAAACAACAGACTGTCATGTTCCATTTAAGACAAACCCAAATACCAAATATTATTGACCTTACAATAATAGATACTCGGAAACTTAACACGATCACTAGACCATTAAACTGAGGTCAAGGACAAAAGCCATATGACAGACTGTCATGTACTATCTAAGACCAACCTACATACCAAATATCATTGACCTACCACTTGTAGTTACTGAGAAACTAAACTAAGCACAAAAACTTAATATGCTCACTAGACCATGAAATTGAGGTCAAGGACAAATGCCATATGACAGACTGTCATGTACTACATAAGACCAGCCTATAGACCAAACATCATTGACCTACCACTTATAGTTACTGAGAAACTAACCTAATCATAAAACAGGGCTACGCCGAGCGCAGCATGATATGACCGCAGCATGTCGACCACTGAAATTTCAACAAAAGTAGTTTAAAGTGAATGTGGACATAGTAAAGAGCTTGACACACTAATTAGATGGACACAAAAAGAAGCTTGACAGTTATTAGCTTGAAACAAAATAGGGAAAAATTCAACCCTTTTGATCACTTACTGATGAAAAAAACGTAAGAGCTATATGTAAATTTATGTACTATCAACTAAAACTTTACATCTATAGAAATTCAAAGAAAAAAATTCAATCGAAATCTGATGAAAAATAAAGATATGGCATATTTAGAAAAATTGCATGTTTGGGCCCCTTTGACCCCTTGTAGCTTGGAAACGGTAAGAGCCACGCCAAATCCGTTGCCATACATCTGAAAGCTTAGATCAAGAGGAATCCAAAGAAAAAAAATCCCATCGAAATCCGATAAAAAATAAAGATTTGACATATTAAGAAAAATTGCAATTTTGGCCCCTTTGACCCTTTGTAGCTTGGAAACGGTAAGAACTACGCCAAATCCATTGACATACTACTGAAAGCTTAGATCAAAAGGAATCCAAAGAAAAAAAATCCCATCGAAATCCGATGAAAAATAAAAATTCTACATAATCTGCAAATTCGCAATTTTGGCCCCGTTTGGCCCCTCATAGCTGAGCAAAATATTAATTTTTCACAAGGAATCAATTAAAAAAAACTGCATCAAAATCGGACTTAAAATAAAAAAATTATTTTTTTTTAGATATGCCCCTGTTGGACCCCATTTATCTCGTGAGCGGTACATGCTACGTGAAATCTGTTGGCATACTCCAGATTGGAAATTTCCTCAGGAACACACTGAAAGAAACCCCATCGAAATCCGATTAATAACAAGAGATGGAAGCAGTCGCAAACGACAGCTAATCCCCTCGCCCGCTTTCAAGAAATAATAACCCTAATATAATCTAAAGATGTATAAATGTTGTAGGTACATCCACTGAACATTAAAATCATTGATGTGTAACATGTAGTTTCTCAGATATAAACATTAATGGAAACTTAACCCAAGTCAGTCAAGTGTAAAATGTAGGTCAAAGTGACCCAATTATCATCTGAAGCGGCAACACTCTCCAAGATGCATCCACTGACCAAAGATGATTGATGCACAGCATGTAGTTTCTCAGATATGAACCGTAATGCAAACTATAACGGTAGTCATTGAAGCATAAAATGTAGGTCAGGGTGACCAAACTATCATCTGAAACAGCATCACTCTCTTAGATGCATCCACTGACCAAAGATGATTGATGTGCCACATGTAGTTTCTTGGATATGAACCTTAACGCAAACTTTAACCCGAGTCATTGAATCGTAAAATGTAGGTCAGAGAGACCCAATTATCATCTGAAGCATCATCATTCTCCAAGAGGCATCCACTGACCAAAGATGATTGATGCACAGCATGTAGTTTCTCAGATATGAACCTTAATGCAAACTTTAATCTGAGTCCTTGAAGCGTAAAATGTAGGTAAAAGTGACCCAATTATCCTCTGAAGCAGCATCACTCTCCAAGACGCATCCACTGACCAAAGATGATTGATGTGCCACATGTAGTTTCTCAGATATGAACCTTCATGCAAACTTTAACCTGAGTCATTGAAGCATAAAATGTAGGTCAGAGTGACCCAATTATCATCTGAAGCCGCATCACTCTCCAAGACGCATCCACTGATCAAAGATGATTGATGTGCCACATGTAGTTTCTCAGATATGAACCATAACGCAAAGTTTAACCTGAGGTGGGATGAACGTACGGACACTCGGACGGATGGACAGACGGGCGAGATGCAATATCCCCTCCCCAACTCCGTTGGGCGAGGGGATAATAATAAAGATTCTACATACAAACATGTGAAAACACCCAATTTAACCCTTTTGGCCCCTTTTTTAAAAATGGGTGGGGCCACAATGACCAAAACTAAGCCAAGCCTTCCTTTTGTTCCAAAGAACATTGTGTCAAAATTTCATAAGGATTGATCTACTGGAACTAAAGTTATTGACCAAAAACTAAAGTGTCTACAGACGACGACGACAACAACGACAACGACGACAGCACCATACCAATATATGACCGCAAAAATTTGTCGTATAAAAACTTAACTTGTTCATTGGACCATGAAATTGAGGTCAAGGACAAATGCAATGTATCAGACTGTCATGTACTACCCAAGACCAATCTTCATACCAAATATCATTGACCTACCACTTATAGTTACTGAGAAAATGACCTAATCACAAAAACTTAACATGAGTTTACGCCAACGCCGCCGTCGCCGTCATCATACTTTGTACGCCTATGTCTTGCTTTCCGCGACTTTTGTCGCGGGCGAGACAAAAACTAGAGGCTCTCAAGAGTCTGTATAACAAATCTGGTTCATGGCTGACATGGACAGTCCAAATAACCTCAATGTTTAGGGTCACATTATCTAGTATGTAACAGACCTCAATGTAATATGGCCTTATCTTTCAGGGGAGAAGTATTTCCAATAGGAATCTATGTTAAACTACATTCCCTGATGTAGTCATCTTAGATGAGGTATCTTGTACCAACATCAAGATAAAAAATTTTGAAAGGGAACATCCAAGGACTATTGAAACTTAATTTAGTTTAAAATTGTTCAAGCCGTTTCAGAGGAAATGCATGCATTTCCAGGGTTTCCTATTTAAACTAAATGTATGTTCCAAGCTGGCAGCCTTCTTGGATCTGATGTTGAGTTACTGCACACATATTTCAAGGAGGGCCAACAAGGACAATTGTGACAAAGTTTGGTTAAAATATTGAATAGGAAAAGTAGTTTCAGAGAAGATCTTTGAATGGGTTCAATATTTATCTAAAATCTTATTGGTTGCCATCTTGGATGAGGCACAGACATCCCCAACACATTTTTAAAGGGACCACAAAAGGAATATTTTGACCATTTTGGTTCTAATTGCCTATGTGGGTTATCAGATTTTCTTCAAAATTGAACGGTTGATAAATCTTGTCATGCTGATCACTATAACTCGCTTCAGATTTTCGAGGTTACATGATTTGCAAAAAACAGCAATTTACCCCATATGTTACTCTTAGAAATGGCAGTCATATAGGCGTTTTCAAAAAATCATTTGGTCTGCCTATGGTTTTGGCATTTAAATACAAACAAACAGTTCCGGTTATCAACCCAACACGACAAGTGTTGTTCATCCTCAACACAGTTCATAAAACTGTTCATATTTAGATTACAATGTCATTGTTTACTGTGGTTTACTGTGACACTGTACTAAATTTGTTATAATTAAAATGTATTCAGGGTTTAAGTTGTGTATTGTTAGCCAACCGTACGAGTGATAACCGGAAGCGAAGAGTGTTTGTACCTCAATTTGATGGGAGAGTTCAAATTCAGGAAACGATAACAACACTTTTTGAAAAGGGCTATTGTTTGGTTGTCGGACTCTTTGGATATAATTTTGAAACTACATACCCTGTTATGTACTATTATTAAAATTCAGGCCAAATTGGTTATAAAATTTGCTCAGTGGTTTCATAGGGGAAAATTTCTGAAAAAGTTTATGAGGGATGGACAGGAGTAAACTTTTTCACGAGGGATGGACAGGAGTAAACTTTTTCACGGAGATGGACAGGAGATTTACAGATGCCAAGTGATGGCAATAGCTCACATGGCCTTTAAGGCCAGGTGATTTAATAAACAAGAGGCTCTCAAGAGCCTGTATTGCTCACCTGGGTCCTGCAGAACTATAATTCCCAATTGATGGTCCATCTTTAGGGGTTTATGTACATAAAAATCAGAAACTTTTTATAAAATTTAATTAAAATCATAGAAGATTTTTTTTAATGCAGTTTCCAAACTTAAGGGGCCTATGTTAATCTATGTTCCCTGCTAGCAGCTATTTAACATAAAACTTTGAAGAGGGTCACATAAGGACTATCATATCAAAATTCTACTGAAATTATTCAAGCAGTTTCAAAGAAGAAGATCCTTTTATTTATTTCCCACTGGGTCCAATGTTAAACTAAGTTTTGCGACTGGTGGCCATGTCGGAAGACGGATCAACACCAAAGTAACAAGCTTGGTCAAAATCTCACAAGTTTCATTTATGCAATGTTTAAATTGAATCCATTCAATGGTTTTCCATGATATCTTTGTATGCATTTCCCCTTAGGGTCCAATTCATTGCTGGCAGCCATGCTGGATGACGTATCAGAACTGAAGTAACAACACTTGGTCAGCTTCTCATAAGCAAAGTTTGAATTAAATCTATTAAGCAGTTCTATAGAAGAAGATCATTTGTTAAATTAAGTTCACAGCTGGTGACACTTGGTCAGCACCTGACAGGCATCATTCATGTCATGTTTGATTTACATCAAGTCAGCAGTTCTCTAGAAGATCTTTGTGTGCATTTCCCATAGGGTCCAATGCTGTCGGTCATGTAAGATGACAGATTGGCACCAAAGTAATAACACTTGGTCAGCACCTCATAAACATCATTCATGCCAAGTTTGGTTCAAATCCATTCAGTGGTTCTTAAGTAGAAGTTCTTTGTATGCATTTTCCCATAGGTCCAATGTTAAAATTAAGATCCCTGCTGGCAGCCATGTTGGATGATGATCGGCACCAAAGTAACAACACTTGGTCAGCACCTCATAAGCATCATTCATGTCAAATTTGGTTCAATTCCATTCAGTGGTTCTCAAGAAGAAGTTCTTTGTATGAATTTTCCCATTAGGTCAAATAGTAAACTAAGTTCCCTGCTGGCGGCCATCTTGGAAGCGGTCAGAAAACTTGAATGTGTTCAATAAAATATAGTCCTTAACATGCTGAACATACTTGACCTCTACCTCAAAGCGTTTTTGAAATATAGGACAAAAAGTAAAAATCACGAAAAATTTGACCAAAACTCATATATAGGTACTTGGATTTTCTTCAAAATATCCATGTTGGTAGATCTTAACATGCTGAACATTTTTGCAATTTAAACTTAACCCCTATCTGTTATAGTTTTTTTAACTAAAAAATAAAAAACATCAAAATTTTGAAAATTTTACGGAAAAAGGGCAATAACTCTTAGACGGGTCAGCAGATTTTCTTCATAATTTCAGCATGGGTAGATCTTCTAATGCTGATCATTTTTCCACCGTGTCAGATTTTTGATATCTGTAACGTTTTTTGAGTTATTTGCCAAAAACTGTAATTTACCCTTATGTTCTATTTTTAGTAATGGCAGCCATGTTGTTTGACCTAAGACATACAAAATATCAAATTTGAAACTAGATACCCTAGTGATGATTCAGCTAAAGTTTGGTTGCATTTGACCACATGGTTTCAGAGGAGAAGATTTTTGAAAGTGAGCTAACGACGGAAGATGGACGCCAAGTGATGGCAATAGCTCACCCTGGCATAGCCAGGTGAGCTAAAAAGTGATTTTTTTCAACTTCATTTAGTAAATTTAATATCAACTGCAAGCTTCAGTAGTACCAATATTGGATAACCAGCCTTGTTGCCATACAGAGATTTTGTAAAATTACTTTCTTTGAAAAAATAAAATGATTTTCCTATCTACCTACCCACACCTGACAGGGTGGGGTCGGGTTTGAATAGAAAAAGCAATTTAATTTTGGCCCAGTTAATATACATGTAATATCCTTTTCATTTATATATACATCATTAACAAACAGATAAGCAGAAAACATCAATATATAAATTAAAACTTCCCATCCCTCTTCCTGCTTCCTTGTACAGAGAAGATATACAAGTGACTCCTCAAATATTGTCAAAGGTTTGGTCTTATTTTTTAAATTATTGAAATCAAATCCAAATCAGCCCTACTTATTTTACATTTTTCTTATTTTGATATGTACTATAAGATTGTCATAATGATAAATAAGCCACAAAAAATAGTGGCAAAAATATCAGGTATTTTATATTGAAAAATTAGATTTTTGTCAGACATTGGATACCAGTATAAATGGAATATAATAATCAGAGTTACTAGACAAAACAATTTATTGACCATTTTCATGTACACCATATGTTCATTTTACTTTATTGTTACTCATTCAATAATCAATAAACACAAATATTTACGAACAAATCATACATGTACACAATATGGTACATGTTACACATGACAAAGAATTAATCCCAATCCATATTTTTTTCTCAGCTGTACATTAAATAATAAAGTAATGTTTTAAAAATAAATAAGGGTCATCCAAAGCTCAGAATGATACCATCCAGCTGTGCTTCATGTACTAAATGTCAAAGGCAAAAATGTCTAAACATGTTTTACCGTTACATTAAATGTCCCTGCTAGCAGCCATCTTGGACTTTTAACAAGGGACCACCAAAACACTGTAGGTTCAAATACCAAGAAGATTCATAGGGGAGGATCTATTATAATGTTCCAATAAGGTCAAATATTAGTTCCAATAAGGTCAAATATTAAGGTACCAGTAAACGATCACCTAAGGACAATTGTGACCAAGTTTGGTTCAAATTGACCCAGTGGATTCAGAGGAGAAGATCTATGTATGAAAAGTTTACAACAAATGACAGAGGACAGATGCCAAGTACTGGCAAATACTCACCCCGGGTAAAACCAAGTGATATATTAAACAAGAGTTGTCAGAAGACAACATAGCTCGCCGGGGATTCCAGTAACCTCAATGCACAATAAATTCGAAAGTAATAGAAAGCTTTCTTCACAAGAAAGTCACATATCAAATATAAACACCCTATCACTAAACAACTTAATTCTAGAAACAAAGTTAAAGTTTTTAAAAAAATTGCCTTCAGGGCAAGGTCAAGGTCAAAATGTCTACAAATATGGTACCATTAGAAAGCTCTCATCAAAAGAACATCACATATCAAATATAAACACCCTATCACTAAACAACTTAATTCTAGAAACAAAGTTAAAGTTTTTTTAAAAATTGTCCTCAAGGTCAAGGTCAAAATGTCTACAAATATGGTACCATTAGAAAGCTTCATCAAAAGAGCATCACATACCAAATATGAAGACCCTGCCACTAAAAGCCTACCTTCTAGAGGCAAGGTTAAAGTTTTTTACAAATTGCCCTCAGGGCAAGGTCAAGGTCAAAATGTCTACAAGTATAGTACCAAAAGAAAGCTCTCATCACAAGGAAGTCACATACCAAATATCAACATCCTAGCTATTCAGGTCTCAATTCCACAAGCCAGGTTAAAGTTTTGCTGACGCCGACGACGCCGGCGCCGTTAAAGGGGGGTATGACAATAGCTCTCCGGACATTCATCCCGACGAGCTAAAAACAAGTGTGGACCCAAATTGATGTCTCGCCTGTCCTTACTTGGTAGCAAAACTGATGTGAAAACTCAGACTGACTAATTCAGAAAACTTAACATGTTGGCTGACAAAAGCAATATAGCAAACTGTTATATACAACCAAAAACCAAAATACCAAATATCATTGACCTACCACTGATATAGATACTGGAGAACCAAACATGTTCACTAGACCATGAAAATGTGGTCGAGGGCTAAAGCCAAATAGCAGGATGTCATGTTCCATCTAAGACAAACCCACATACCAAATATTATTGACCATACATTAAAAGATACTTGAAAACTCAACATGCTCACTGGACCGTGAAAATGAGGTCACAGATAAAAGCCATATAGCAGACTGTCAAGACCAACCTATATACCAAATATCATTGACCTACCACTTATAGTTACTGAGAAAATGACCTAATCACAAAATCTTAACATGCTCACTAGACCGTGAAATTGAGGTCAAGTACAAAAGCCATATGACAAACTCTAATGTACTACCTAAGACCAACCTACATACCATATATCATTGACCGACCACTTATAGTTACTGAGAAACTAACCAAAGCACAAAAACTTCAACATGTTCATTGGACCGTGAAATTGAGGTCACAGACTAAAGCCATATGCCAAACTGATATTTACTACCCAAGATAAACCTTCATACTAAACATTATTGACCTACCACTAATAGTTATTGAGAAATGGACTTAATCAGAGAATTTTAACATGGTCACTAGACCGTTAAATTGAGGTCAAGGACAAAAGTCATATGCCAGACTGACATGTACTACTCAAGACCAACCTTTACACCATATATCATTGACCTACCACTTACAGTTATTGAGATATGAATCTAATCAAAGAAACTTAACCTGGTCACTAGACCGTGAAATTAAGGTCAAGGACTAAAGTCATATGCCAGACTGACATGTACTACCCGAGACAAACCTAAATATCAAATATTATTGAGATACCATGTACAGTTAATGAGAAATGGACTTAATCAGAGAAACTTAACATGGTCACTAGACCATGAAATTGAGGTCAAGGACAAAAGTCATATGCCAGACTGACATGTACTTCTCAAGACCAACCTATATACCAAATATCATTGACCTACCACTTACAGTTATTGAGATATGGATCTAATCAGAGAAACTTAATGTGGTCACTAGACCATGAAATTGAGGTCAAGGATAAAAGTCATATGCCAGATTGACATGTTCTTCTCAAGACCAACCTATATACCAAATATCATAGACCTACCACTTACAGTTATTGAGATTATGGATCTAATCAGAGAAACTTAAAGTTGTCACTGGACCGTGCAATTGAGGTCAAGGTCACATAATGTTATGTCTGTCAGGTAGCACTTGATTAGTACTACCACTGAACCAAAATATAATGTTCCTACATCGAAGGGTTTTAAAAATATCCTGTATAGTTTGCAAGCCTATGTCTCGCTTTTCGCGACTTTCGTCGCAGGCGAGACAAAAACCAAAACAAAAAAAAAATAAATTTACCACATAACATTCTTGATAATGTTGTGTGTTTTCTCTGCAAAAATTTTAGAGTAGTAAAATGTTAATGTGTCAGTATACGATAATACATTGAACATTTGTTTTGTTACAAATGTACTTCACAATACCAGTAGTATAGAAAGAATTGTGACTTCAATCTACATGTATATACAATGAATCGAAGTTTGGAACGTCAGTAAATTAAAGTGGTCATAAATAAATGACACGGGTACTTCTTATCAAGTTTTACTACATTGTACAATATATTACTTACACTCATTAGACTTTGGAAGTTGTCATATACAGTGTATGGGGGACAACTCTAGCAAGTTATACACATGGAAAACATGGTCATTAGAACTGAGGAAAGGAGATCCAAACTAGTCTTAATATTGTTAAAATATATTCTCCTTCATATAAGTAAATTGTCTTATGAAATCATATATTGTCAATGTTATGAAATTATGTTTTCAATTGCTTTATTCATGCATGTACCTTTTGTAACATGGAAAAGATTTTCCTTTGATCTTTATAAAGATAAAGGGCTACGCCGAGCGTAGCATGATACGACCGCAGCATGTCGAATACTGAAATTTGAATAAGTGTACATTTGTAATTCAAAATGAATGAGGACACAGTAAAGAGCTTGATACAGTAATTAAATGGACACAATAAAGAGCTTGAATCAGTTGCAATTTTGGCCCTTTGGCCCCTTTAGCTCAGAAACGAAAAAGCTATGCCAAATTTGTTGATTTACTGAAAGCTTATATCAAGAGGAATTCAAAGAAAAAAATCCCATCAAAATCCGATGAAAAATAGATTTCACAAATTTGAAAATTTGCAATTTTGGCCCCTTTGACCCCTTGTAGCTCAGAAACGGTAAGAGCTACGCAAAATCCGTTGACATACCAATGAAAGCTTATATCAAGAGGAATTCAAAGAAAAAAATCCCATCGAAAACCAATGAAAAATAAAGATTTCACATATTTCGAAAATTTGCAATTTTGGCCCCTTTGACCCATTGTAGCTCGAAAACGGTAAGAGCTACACAAAATCTGTTGGACATACTACTGAAAGCTTATATCAAGAGGAATTCAAAGAAAAAAATCCCATCAAAATCGATGAAAAATAAAGATTTCACATATTTCTAAAATTTGCAATTTTGGCCCCTTTGACCCCTTGTAGCTCGGAAACGGTAAGAGCTACGAAAAATCCATTAGACATACTACTGGAAGCTTATATCAAGAGGAATTCAAAGAAAAAAATCCCATCGAAATCCGATGAAAAATAAAGATTTGACATATTTAGAAAAATTGCAATTTTGGCCCCTTTGAACCCTTGTAGCTCGGAAACGGTAAGAGCTACACCAAATCCGTTGACATATCACTGAAATCTTAGATCAAGGGGAATCCAAAGAAAAAAATTCCATTGAAATCCCATGAAAAATAGAAATTCCACACTATCTGCAAATTTGCAATTTTGGCCCCTTTGGCCCCTCATAGCTGGGAAAGGAAACAAGTAACCAAAAATCTAATAGCTGAGTGCCATATTAATTTTTCACAAGAAATCCATTGAAAAAAACTGCATCAAAATCGGACTTCAAATAAAAAAAAATAATTTTTTTGAGATTAGCGCCTGTTGGGCCCCATTTATCTCGTGAGCAGTACATGCTACCTGAAATCAGTTGGCATACTACAGATTGGAAATTTCCTCAGGAGCACACTGAAACAAACCCCATCAAAATCCAATAAATAATAAAGATTCTACAGTCAAATATGTGAAAACACCCAATTTAACCCTTTTTTGGCCCCTAATTCTGAAATGGGTGGGGCCAAAAACTAAAGTAAAAAAACATTTCTCAAGAATGTTCCAAGAAACATCATACTAAGATTTAAAAACAATCCGTCCACTAGAACCAAAGTTATGCTGTCTACAGACACAAAAATACCTAATTTAACCCCTTTTTTGCCTCTTTTTCAAAAACGGGTTGGGCAGGGAACGCGAAATTAAAACCCGGGCTTAAGCTTGTGCCAACAAACATCATGCTAAAATTTGGTAACAATCCTTTCACTAGAACCAAAGTTATGCTGTCCACAGACGCCGACGCCAGCGCCATACCATAATACGACCGCAAAATTTTTGGGGTCATATAAAAAAAGAAATCAAAGATATTTGCAATTCAATTTTTAAAAAATGACTGTTTAAACAAAAAGGACAAAAAAGATGCCAGGAAGAATTTCAAAAATTAAATCAATGAGCATTAATACAAAATACCAATCACAAAATTCAAAGCCAATGAACCTTGACCTTGAAGTCACTGCATCTGTTTGGCACCAAAACATTGGAGCTCATGTTATGGTCTATCTAAATACATAGTTTCCTCAAGATCTCAAACTTCCTTCAGTGTAAACTACCTTCAACCTAAACCTTAACCTGTAGTATACCAAATATTCACTTCTAATATTCAAAGTCATTGACCCATGACCTTGAGGTCAAAGCATCTGTCTCCTTCCAAAATGTTGCAGTTCCTTTCATGGTCTATCAGTATACAAAGTTTCATCAAGATATCAAACCTCCTTCAAGGTAAACTACCTTCAACCTAAACCTTAACCTGTAGTTTATCAAATATTCACTCCTAATAATTAAAGTCAATGACCCATGACCTTGAGGTCACAGCATCCATTTCATTCCAAAATGTTGCAGTTCATGTCATGGTCTATCATTATACAAAGTTGAATCAATATATCAAACCTCCTTCAAGGTAAACTACCTTCAACCTAGACCTTAACCTGCAGTATATCAAATATTCACTCCTATATATTCAAAGTCAATGCAAGACAGTAATACTGATGCCCTCAAAACTATTGATGATGTAATTAGCTAGGCTATGGAATAGCCAAGCTATATAGATAGTTCTTGGGGGAAAGTGAGGAGTGCGCTTGCGTAGTGAAGAGAACGCATGCCCAGAAGACTACTGACCAATAGGAATTTCATATTATCGAAAATCAAAATGGCGTCCAGTTTCGTCCTGATAAAACGGGGCGGGGTTTAATTTTTCTTTTTCCTTGTGAAACGTATTATAAACATTTACCATAGGTGGTACTGGGAACAGTTTGTAGAGGATGATCTGATTGGTATTGCAATATCGCTTAGCTAGATTTATAAATATAGATATGATTGATTGATTGATTGAATATTGTTTAACGTCTACTCAGCAATATTTCAGCTATATCAAGACGAGAACAAGTTTGTTGATAAATAATCACTTTGGGGTATGGAAAGGGCCATGGGACGGGAAATTCTGACTGCCACTGGAAAAGTAGGGTGAAATCGTCAAGGGCGGGGATGATAAAAAGAATAAGAACAGTAATGTTTAAATTTAAAACCAGAAGTTAAAAATCGCTTAGCCATATTTATAAATATAGATATGATTAAAAGAATAAGAACGCTAATGTATAAATTTAAAACCAGAAGTTAAAAATAAAGATAAGGTATTGTGAAATAATCAATAAATACTATAAAAAACACCGATTTAAAGGTCGCAAAATGGGAAAGTTGATCGAATCAATGACTGAATCGATTTATATCACCTACTTATGTTTATAAAGTCACTTTATGTTTATAAAGTCCCCTCGTGTTCTACATTTGCATCGATAGACTTTATTTCATTATCATGATGATATTATTGATGATTTTTCACTCAGTTTGAAGATGGCATATGGTATTCAGTTATTGGAGAAATATTACTTTCATTTCTTTTGATTTAGTGACTATATAGGGTATTCTTCACCTCTTTTGTCACATGCGCAAACCAATAGAAGAATTTACAAAGAAGTACCGAGAAAGGCTTACTTCAAGTATTGATTTGAGTGTGCAAATACATCATGAGCAACCACACCCTTTTCAATCAAACACGCAATTTTCTATCCAAGGCTATTCCATAGCCTAGCGTTACGTTTTTATTTCATAAAAACCATTCTCCGATTTATATCATCTACTTATGTTTATAAAGTCCCCTCGTGTTTTCTAGTTAAACTTTTATTACTTCACAACACACGTTTCACTCACTAGTATCAATTGGCATAGATTTTTTATATCCTTGAAGTTCCAGAATTTTTTACACCTATGATTCTAGTTGCCCAGATGCACATATTAAATGAACATTTTTGTCCCATTTCTTAGATTTTACAATTCAAGGGATATTAAAGCAAGAGCTCTCGATTGACCCGCCAAGGCTTAATTCGGTAAAAATCCCTGTATTTCTCGCATTTGTAGATAATCCGCATTGCTTTTTGACCTTAAAATCCAGGGAAAAACATTTTTGTTCATATATTAAGCCGGCTGGGAGTTACCGTGACAAAGTCTACGTAGAGATCGGTATGATTGTAGTTATTTATTATCTTTAAATAAGTATTTCATTGTTTATCAACTGTACGAGTCTTTATTTACTTTATCTGAAGCCTTCTCTGATTTATGTAAAATAAAAAGTCTGAAACACGACGAAATTTGACAAAAATAACATTGTTTCAAAAATCCGGAAATTCAGGTGCGGTGAAAAAATCGGAACGGGTTCGGTGCAGACGGTCGTATCCGTGTTAATTTTACATTTTATTTGGTACTTCTAAGTCTTATATTCCCTATATACTGTTGTGGGATAAAATATTAGGCCATTTTAACATATATCTTTACATGTTTAAATTGTCAGAGACAATCTAATATAAATAGCTCATTGTCTACAAAATCAACACTTTACCGATCACGTAGTTTGTTGACAGTAATGGCGGTTAATAAAATATTCGCGTTTGTGACATGAAAAATAGATTTTTTTTTTAGGAAAGACCCTTTCTGTTATAACTTTAAGGATTTTTCTTGGAAATTTTCCATTGGGATTTTTTATTTTGGCAAGATTTTGTTTGGGGCCGCTAAGCGGCCCTAAATAGTATAGTAGAATCATCCCTGCAATGACCCATGACCTTGAGGTCACAGCATCGGTTTCATTCCAAAATGTTGCAGTTCATGTCATGGTCTATCAGTATACA
>MJUU01059067.1:140565-154840 GCA_002080025.1 Modiolus philippinarum | reverse complement strand
GATCTCAACTGTTTTTGAGATAACTTGTAATTTTCTAAATGAAGGGGACGGGGTCGACCCCCGGGGGTGATCATGTAACTCGTCTTGTCATGCCCATTAAGAATATATATGGTTTAGGGGTGGGGATCTCAACTGTTTTTGAGATAACTTGTAATTTACTAAATGAGGGGGTTGGGGCTGACCCCCGGGGGTGACCAAGTAACTCATCTTTAAATGTGGAATATAAATATATATGGTTAAGGGGTGGGGATATGAACTGATCTTACCATATTTTGAGATTTTACATATTAGGGTGTAGCCCCACCCCCGGGCCAAAATCAAAATTCTGAAACCTTTGGCACAGACAACTCCCCAAGTGTTACTAGTGTACCTAATTTCATGTTTCTATCTTCTACGGTGTAGGAGGAGTTCTTGGACAATCGTTTTTAGACATTTTTTAACCCCTTAGGGCATTGCCCCTAAGAGGGGATCAAAGTTTTGATACCCTCTTTCAACTTGGGAAAGGCAATATAAGTAGTGACATAAGTTCCAATATCCTAGCTTTAACACTTTTGGAGATATCTCCATTTATTGGATATCGCGAAATTTGTTTTTCGCTCATAATTTGGCCCCAAGGGGTCGAATTCAAATTTTTAGGGGTCTATTCCCTAGTGGGTCATATACTCTTCCATGATGCCAAATTTTAAGTTTCTATCTGTTGCGGTTTCAGAGATATGCCTTGCCACTACAGACGTACGTACGTACGTACGGACGGACTGCATTACATGATCCCCCCGCTTTCGCTAAGCGGGGGGATAATAAATATTCTAGAGCCAATTATGTGAAAACACCCAATTTTGCCCTTTTTGGCCCCTCTTTTGAAAACGGGAGGTGCCAAAATGACCAAATCCCACCCAGCCTTTTTTTTTTTGTGCCACTGAACACTGTGTTAAAATTTCATAAGGATTGGTCAGCTGGAACTTAAGTTATTGCCCCAAAACAAAAGTGTCTACAGACGACGACAACGATAACACCAACGACAACATCGGCGACAACGACCACGACAACAGCACAATACCATTATACGACCTCAAATTTTTTGCAGTCGTATAAAAATGGTTTTCAATAGTTTATTGACACTAAATAAAATAAAATAAGCAACATTCATGCTGCTAGTGTGCAAAATGTCTCACTTTTTGAAACTCTTACTTGATCAGGGGAGATAATTAAATAGAAAAAAATAAAGGAAAATTCACATTTTCATGAATTTTTCAAAACTATGATTGGTGACCCCTTCTTTTAATTTCATATTTTCAAAGTGATTTCTTTAACAAATATTTTACTACATTTTCACAAAAATCTATCGTTTTATTCATATAAAAAACCTAAAATTATATTTTCTCCCTATATAGACCATACTAAAAAGTTCAAATATTTGCTTTATTCAGAAGCTTCTCCCAGTCAAACAAGTTTGGTGACCCTATCAATTTTTTACTAAAATCTTTAAGTGCATTTAATAAACTTTCCATCACAGAAAAATAGGAAAAATAGGAAAAATCTAACTTTTCGTTTTAGTCCCATGAACTAACTTAAGTAAATGAGTGCCCATTCAATTAGAAACTCAATACTTACAGCCATTCCTTGATGTTGGTATTGTGGAGAACTTAATTAAATGAGTACCAACTCCATCAGAACCTCAATACTTACAGACATTCCTTGGTGTTTGTATTGTAGAGAACTTAAGTAAATGAGTACCCACTCCATCAGAATCTCAATACTTACAGCCATTCCTTGATGTTTGTATAGTGGAGAACTTTTGTGGAGAACTTAAGTAAATGAGTACCCACTCCATCAGAGCCTCAATACTAACAGCCATTTCTTGAGGTTTGTATTGTAGAGAACTTTTGTGGAGAACTTAAGTAAATGAGTACCCACTCCATCAGAGCCTCAATACTTACAGCCATTCCTTGATGTTTGTATTGTAGAGAACTTTTGTGGAGAACTTAAGTAAATGAGTACCCACTCCATCAGAGCCTCAATACTTACAGCCATTCCTTGGTGTTTGTATTGTGGACATCCTTGTATTGTATCATCATGTTCTCCATAGTGTTCTAGTTTTATAGGTGAGGGTCTAGTCTTCTGTTGACCAGTCAGTAGAGGAACTAATGACACTCCTTGCATTGAGAGTGGAATGAGTGATCCTGCTAACTCAAGGAATGTAGGTGCTAAGTCTATTGTGGATACTGGTAGCTATTAAAAAGAAAACAAAATTTGGCAATAGTTCATAAATATGTATTAATCATTTTACCTAAAAGGACATGAAAAGTTATTGCAAAATAAGTTTGTTCACACCTTAATCACAGAAGAATGAGAAAAGTTGGTATTACAGAATATAAAAGAATACTATGGCTAAAAAGCTGTAAATAGATGTCTTCAAGACCAAATAATTATATTGGATTCAAGAGTATGAAGGAAAACTCATGTAAATCATATTAAACATGGAAATTTTCCTACAAGTTTTATTTTTGCAATTTTCACGTTAAGTGGTTAAGTGCGAAAATTAAATGTTGCATTATTTTGATGCAATAAACCCTTTTACAATAACTGTGGTCTAGAATTTTGCACATATGCTCATCTGCCTTTGAGTTGGCAAAATGCAACATCATAATACAGTAAAACCTGCCTAAATTGAACCCTGAATAAATTGAAAACCTGTCTTAACCAAACATAATGTAAAGACCCTTTCTATCAATTTCTATATATTTTAAATCTGTGTAAACCGAACAACTGTCTAAACCAAACAAAATCTTCAGTCCCAAAAGGGATTCGGTTTAGACAGGTTTCACTATATATGTAACGTCTTGATTGATTGTCTTACTATGTAATTTTAGCTGGAACTGCTTTTGTTTTCCACTCAAAATCATAGGAATGCAGTTAGGCCATTTTTTTTTAAATTAGTTGGTTTACAGAATCGTCAACCAAAAATTTAGCAAAAGTGGAAAAAAATAAAATTATGAAAAATTCTGTTTTTTATTTCCGCCGAATGTACAATTTTCATAGATGAAATAAAAAAAATAAATGTCGTATTTTCTGGAATGAAATTTACGAGTCTGAACATTTGTGTAGCTGTTTCCAAGAAATTTTTCATATCAATTAACGTAAAAACTAGAAACATTCCGAGTGTTTCTTTGTTGTCACTGCGCTTGAAAGCATGGCGTTTTATCCATTAGTAAATTAGATGGAAGTTAACATCGAATAACTAAGCGAAGCATGGAAGTGAATAACATTTCTATTTCAACATTCAGTTGAACTGTGAGAACAATAAATCAATTTCACAGAACAAATTTGTTAGATGTTATGCAGATCAATCCATTAGTGACATTGTTCACTTCAGGCATCAGGTGATAGCTAGTGAAACGAAAGGCACCGACGTACCCCCGATACACCAGTGGAACTACTGGTCAGCTTTGGAGCAAAATATGTGCATGTTTGTGTGCACTCTTATTAGATCTCAACCAAACGTGTAGAGGCAGCTAGTGGCTGTGACAATGATGCATTCCAAATATCAAAGTCATCGCAGAAGAAGTAAAACACAGTACCACAACAAAGGTACTAGTGTATATGAAATTAGCATATTGTTAAAATGTCATTTCAATTCTACATTCACTATTATCTTTGGGTATTTTTATGTCATCCTTGAGGTGTAAGTGGGTGGTAATTATAAGGAGAAAAGGGGGATCTGAACACAGGAACATGTCAAATAAAACTCTTACAAAAAACTTGAAAACACAAAGCACAAAAACTTTCAGTAGGAATAACCCTTTTTTAAAGTCACTGTGCAATGCCTGCTTCTGCTATTGTCAAGAATAATTGACATGATCGGGCATGGCTTAATTTCTCCATTTAGGTACAGTACAGTAGGAGACTTACCATGATTAATCACTGTACATGATAGACATATAACTCTAAATTTCTAAAGAAATATATATTTTTTCCTTATCGGTCTATCAACATGATAATTGATTTCTTTTGCATGAAAAGTGGTAGAATGTATCACTTTAAATACAGAAGAAAACAAGTTTATAGTTTGAACAGAAGGAAAAATATACACATTTCACTACCCATAGTGATACTGTCACAGTGATTTTATCATGGTAAGTCTCTGGCTGTATTGTACTAAAAGTTTATAACAATAATCCAAATGTAATTGACCTGTGACCAGTCAGGCCAGTTTATTTGTACTATAGTTGCGTCTCTTCTGATTTTCAATAAAAATATTGACGAACTATATTTTCACAACAAAATACTGGTCAACACAAGAGTTAAGATGCCTTGACATGAAACAAAGGAAATAAATTAGAGGAAACATGAAGCATATACATCCATGAAAGATTAAAACATAAAATAAAAATTTTTAAAAATCGTGCACTCTTGATTTTTTTTTTTCGATCTCCTACCCCACAGTTTCAGAGAAAAATTCCGTAAACCAACTAATAAAAAAAAGGCCTTATCATGAAAGGGTCTACATGTATTAGACTACTCAAATTGATTTTTTTTTTTCAAATCTGTGAAAAAAAACCATTAGGTTCCAGTGAAGTGTCAAGTAATGTAAAACTAAAACTAATTATAAAAAGATTGACCAAAGGACATACTGTCTACTACATAGTCATAACGGTTTGTCTGTTACTTTATTTTCAGGTTTTGTTTATTCATGGTGCCAAGTCCGGCTGTCCAGAGTTCCTATTGTTGTTTACGTTTGTCTTTTGTCTGATTTGTGATTTTCCTGTTTAGTACCCTGGCAGATTATGGCATGTAATTATAATTTTCAGCCATTGTAGATGTTTCCTGTTGTCCTTTTTATTTCATTCAGTTTAGACAGATTAACTGTATATAGAATGTAGTAGAATTTGTAGGCAAGTGAAAAGAAAAACTAGGGAAACTTTAAGCTGATTTTCTATCACAACCAAGTGTTTACCTCAAAGTAAAATGACTTACATTATATTTAGATCCAGGTTTAATACCAGGTCCACGTACCATGAATGGTACACGATTATCAAACTCATATAATTGTCTTTTGTCATTAGGTAACGAAAACTGTCCTACAATATCAAGTAGTATTCATAATATTGTCCATTTAATTGTGGTTGAAATGATGTTCTATTGTGGAGAAACAAACAAACATACTTAAAATAACTAACTAAAGCATTGGATCATATTATTATCAACAAAATTCTTGATGTAGTGTTATTCTGTTAAACTTAGAAATGTACAAACTGATGCAAAAATGGTGGTACAGTTAAATCAAGGAAAAAGGTCATGATGTAACGACCTTGAAACTGATGCAGAATGGTGGTGATAGCTTTTGAGACATTAGTCCCAGCAAGATTAAACCAAATTAATAATGCTTATTTTATAAAGGTAAAAGATTCAATTGTTTTGCTTGATAAAAGAATTTCATGTGTCATATATACTATAAAGCATTATCATTTTCATTGGACATTATTAAAAATGAAAATTGACTAGTATATGCAAAATATCAAGTAAATAACAAAATAATGTTGACAAAATTCTGCAAAAATTTGAATAATTGAACAAAATTGATCAAAATATATAGTTCAGCTAAATTTCAATGTATTCAGATCAATGAAAAATAATAAACTAAAACAATGACTCAAAGGCACAGTCAAAAACAGATCTTTGTTGATGTTAAAGAAGATCTTTGAACATGCAGGAAAGCTGATCACATTGAAAAGTTGTATGAAAGATCATTTGTTCAAAAAAGATAAAACCTTACTTCAAAGATAAGTTATCTATTAAAGATATTAAAAATTGAATAATTTATGTATTTCAAGGCCAATAACTTTGAAATCATGAAGGAAATGTAACATTATCTGTATATGTTTATTCAAAACATGTTCACAAAATATCAAATTTCACTTCAAGAGAAACTCTTAATAGTCCATCCAGAAATACTAGAAGCCTGATATACAGACTGTCAGAGAGAGACAACCAGATTCTTATATACAACTCTGCCCCTTTAAGGCAGTCCCGGTATGATAAAATAAATATGTAACAGGGGATTTATTCCGGCAGTGTATTCCTTCCTTTTGGATAAAATGCACTAGGTTAGAATATCCACAACATTTAATTGACCAATCACAATGGAGTACTGACAATGACTGAATAAACACCAAGGTAGAAAAACAATAGGTTGTTTATATACTGGGAAATTCTACACGCTGAATAGAAAGTACGCTTACAAATACAGCAACAACTTTCTCATCCAATCATAAGAACATATTCTACGATAAGTAAATGAAATAAGAATTATTTGTTATTAGGTTACCTAAATGATATCCATTATCAGATGTATAGAAGAAATAAGTATTATTAATTAGTCCTTTTTGTGTAAGTATGTTGATAACATTTTCCACCATATCATCTACTGACAACAAGGTTCTCCATCTGCCGGTAAAGAAATGAAACATTAGAATCAAATGTAAGTATAATGTACAGAAATATCTGAAATAAAATAAACAATGATTCAAAACATGATTTAATACTGAATGATGATTTATCATATTGCACTTAAGTATCACAACAGAGGGACTTGTTTCTAGTTTCTACCCACCACTGGTTCGAGAGTCCACATCCGTATGAAAAAAAAGGTTTTATATATGACCTAATTAAATAATTGGCATTGTGCTGTTGTCATTGTAGTTGTCTTCGTCTGTAGACACTTTTACTTTTTGTCAATAACTTAAGTTTCAGTTGATCAATCCTTTTCAAATTTTAACACAATGTGTCTTGCTAGGATTGGTTTTGGTGGTTGTGTTCCAGCCATTTTTTTAAGGACCAAGAAGGGGCAAATTTTCATAAAATTATTTGGCTGTAGAATATCTATTATGCTCATTGGGAAAAATTCAGATATTTCGTCTACAGATTTCATGTCTTATGTACTGTTCATGAGACAAATTAGGCCCAAAAGGGACGTTTCTTAAAAATCTCAACTTTTATTATTTTTAATCCGACTTTGATGCAGTTTTGTAAAATCTTATTTTTCTTCAGATTTGAATGGGACTTTCTTCCTTGGATTTATGTTTTTGAAAGCTTTCTATATTATGACAAAAAATTTGAGGTAGCTCTTACTATACTTCTGAGCTTAAAGGGATCAAAGGGCAATGTTTGATGTTCCAAAGTTTGTGTCAATTTAAATTACTGTTTCAAACAGTAATTGTGTCAATCTTATTACTGTGTAAGGCTCTTAACTGTGCCACAGTCACTTTAAACTTTTTCAAATTTCAGAGGTTAACATACTGCAGTCGTTATCATGCTGTGCTTGGCATAGCTCTTTATTTTTTATTGTTGTGGATTCTTGATCCCTGCTGATCGAAACAAGTGCCTGTGTATCACAATACTTGTGGTGGATTTCATGGATAATTTACACATTACATTTGCAATTCTTCAATGAATTTGCCTTTTTTCCTCTTTCAAAACAAATATATTGTGTACTAACTCCTTCGAAACTACTGTGATTTGTCTGTTAATCAAACTTTAAAGTCTTATTGAATACAGGACTTTTGAAACGTGTTCATTCAAATAACAGTTCTATTTTTATATGTAAAAAATCAATACACCAATGCATTGAGAGGGAATCACTAATTAATGAACACTGTTGAGCTGAAGGGTGATTTATATTTAATAAATTTGTAGCGTTTCAGGTTAATTGTTTTTCGTCAATTAAAATTAAGTTAAAGAATTGTCATATAGGAAAAATTATAAATGCACTTCAATTTCATAAACAGTTTGTTTTTTATGTATATATATTTATTTCAATATGTCAGGGATCCAGTTATCCGTCTTACTGGTATTTGAGGAGATCATTTCTGCCTTCAGTTACATGAGAGTTCTTATCTCGAAAGTCCCGTATTGTATAGCAGTTTGTCCTTCTCTACGGAAAGTAGCCTGGTGAAATGAAAACTCAGGTCTACTGAAGAAAAGGAGACTATTTGTGTAAAATTATTGAATATTACATCTGTGAAAATTAATTACATTGACGAAAAATCAGTATAACTATGGGTTTATTGTTACTTTTCAGACTTTCAATTATCTACTAAAAAGAATATTTAACATAGCTATTACTGAAAAGATAGATTGAAATTATCTCCCCTGGTGAGATAACTACATTTTGTATGTAGACTGTTAATGATCCAAAAAATCTGCCATAATTTTTTAGATCTTGTCAAAATATCTTTGACATAATGTTGGTACAGTCATAGAGTGAGAATAGGATTAACTTTAAATTTCATCACTTGTACTTCTGACACATTAGCAGTACTAATTTGCATTTGCTTCACACTAACCGCTATACGGTAGTTGAACAAAAGCACAAAGACTTGTTTTTGCATTGATTTGGTGAAGTACAAGAATATCAAGGTGTAAGAGGTGAATTACTTTTCATATACATGAATGTGTTGAAATAGGAACTTCTAGATATATACTTCTCAAGCGAGTCAGACTATACGTCAATTTTAACTAATGGATAAGTGTTCATTTTAGTCAAAGATGAAATCTAGTATTTAAACAAGAAATAAAATACTGTATCTCTTACCTATTTTTGAAGATATTGTCAATATCAAAAATAGTGTCATCTGGCATGGGAGTTATGGCTTGTCTAATTAACCAATGTTTATCCTGAAATATACAAAATTAAGACTCATTGTGATATCATTAAGGTTTATGGATACTGAGTAAGATAATTTTATGGAATTTGCATCTTCAAAAACAAAGCTTGAATTCAATAATTATCTCTATTTTTTCCTTTGCCTTTTTCCAATATAACAATAGAAGGCTACACAAAGCTCAGCATGCATGTGCAGCTCTTTGTGCATCAGTGTTGATACAAAATGACTTCAGACATAGTATGGTCTGGGTATATTAATGAAAGTAATGGGCATCCAACAAACCACTGGTGGCAATGAATTATTTCTAAATATTTATCAAATTACTAACTAAATAAATGAATTGATTTGGTTTAAGAAGGTTGTTAATATTGAGACCTTCATTAATAACAATTTTTTTAAAATTATTGGAAATGTAATAAGCTTAGTTATTTATTAGTACTGTGTATTTCTTTAAAAGAAGAATTTTAAAATCATTGGCAATGTAATTAATTCATTTATTTATTAGAACTGTGCATTCAGCGATCTTGAATTTTTTTTTTATATTTGTGGGTGATATCCTGAAATCTATACAACTTAACTGGTAATTTACACCAGAGTAAATCATGAATAGAAAAGATATAAAATATGATCATAAAAGATACAATTCCTATATTAATACTGCTTTATTTTTTATAAACATTAAAATACCTTTCCATGAATATTAAAACTTGGTGTTCTAGGAGCTTGTTTGTCACTATAATTTCCCATATACTTTGGAGATGGAGTAAATGGACCATGACAAGCAGGTGTTGACAACATCATAAAGAATGGACTGGATTCCGTTGTCTGTAGGTTTAGAAATTCTGTTGCTCTCCTGTTCTAAAATATTAAATAGAAGTTTTATCTTAATATGAAATCAACTTTACAGTTTTATCTAGCATTTGAAATAAAAACTATGTGAAATCTTTTATTACAATTGTTTTTATTGAACATAGTAAAAATATGCAGTGATAAACTTTAATTTGCATTTTTATATTGGTTTCAAAGATTTTACTCATATTTTATGGTCAGATAATGTCAAAGTTTTTCAACAGTAACAATAACCATAAAAAGCATGCTTGACAGTACAATCTTGTGATTATTTTTTTAAATCTGATTGTTGCTGTATCTTTTTAAGCTCTGCCACTTTTGGAGCACTAGTGACAACTTGACTGTATTTCTAACCAATGACAGCAAATTTGTTTCTAGTTCTCTTTATATTTATGAAAGAGCTATTTTTTATTGCAGTGCAAAGCCACATCAAAATATGATCATTATAATGATTAGAACCTATACTGGTATGTTGATTCAATGCAATATGTCAATAATTTAATTGAAAGTATTCTTCTTTCTCATTTTCTATTTAAAGAGATGCGTTGTATGGATTAGGAGATCATCTGATCGACTGATGTTTTTGCCAGCTTCAGCATTATTTCAGTTGTCATTATTATCATGACAAGATAAGTGTGTGATACAATGTAAGATTCAAATAAAACCAGCCTGATCGCTCTCCTGGTGGCTACTGATCAAATAAGATTTCACAAATAGAAACTAGAGGCTCAGAGACTGGGCCTGTATCGCTCACCTGACAAAATACTTCTCTGCCATGCATGACCAAAAATGATGTTTTTTTTTACCAATGGAGGTCTAATGTTTAGCTATGTTCTCTATTAGCACCTGTGTTTTTTGTCCCATTGAAATGAGTAAACTTTGCAAAGGACCTTCTACTCATCATTCCAAAACAATTTGATTCAACAGTTTCAGAGAAGATGATGAAAATGTGATTTTTCCCATTAAGTCCAATGTAAAGTAAAACGTACATTCTGTGCTGGCCGCCATGTTTTTTTGTCAAAATGAGCAATCTTTGTAAAGGACCTTCAGTACATCAGTCCTATAAAGTTGGATTAAATTTGCTACCACGGTTTCAGGGGAGAAGATGAAAATGTGATTTTTCCCATAGGATACAATGTTAACCTTTGTTCCATGCTGGCAGCCATGTATTTTATCACATCGGATGAAATGAGCAATCTTTGTAAAGGACCATCCATTCATCATTCCTGTAAAGTTTGGTTGAATTTGCTTCAGCCATTTCAGAGGAGAAAATGAAATAAGATTTTACCATAGGGTTCAATGTTAAACTATGTTCTGTGCTGGCAGCCATGTTTTTTATTGGATCAGAACGAAATGAGCAATCTTAGTGAAGGACCATAAGTACATCATTCCTGTAAAGTTTGGTTGAATTTGTTTCAACTTTTTCAAAGGAGAAGAGACAGAAATGTGATTTTCCCATACAGAGCCAATGTCAACTTATGTTCCGTGCTGGCGGCCATGTTTCTTTACAGATAAGAAAGAAATGAGCAATCTTTCTAAAGGACCTTCCATTCATCATTTCTGTAAAGTTCGGTTGAATTTGCTTTAGCTGTTTCAGAGGAGAAGATGAATATGTGATTTTCCCATGAGGGTCCAATGTTAAAATATGTTCCTTGCTGGCGGCCATGTTTTTTATCGGAACAAAATGAGCAATCTTTGTGAAGGACCTGAAGTACATCATTCCTATAAATTTTTGTTCAATTTGCTTCAGAGGTTTCAGAGGAAAAGATGAAAATGTGATTTTTCCCATAGGGTCCAATGTTAAACCTAAGTTCTGCGCTGGGGGCCATGTTTTTTATCGGATCAAAACAAAATGACCATTCTTAGTGAAGGACCTCTAGTACATCATTCCTGTAAAGTTTTATTGAATTTGCTTCAGCGGTTTCAGAGGAAAAGATGAAAATGTGATTTTTCCCATAGGGTCGAATTTTAAACCTTAGTTCAGCGCTAGCGGCCATGTTTTTTAACAGATTGGAATGAAATTAGCAATCTTTGTAAAGGACCTTTAGTACATCATTCCTGTAAAGTTTGGTTGAATTTGCTTAAGTGGTTTCAGAGGAGGAGATGAAAATGTGAAAAGTTTAATGGACGGACAACGGAAGACGTATGCCAAGTGATGGCAAAAGCTCACACTGACCCTTCGGGTCAGGTGAGCTAAACAGAAGGGAAACAGGGAATGTGTCAAAGAGACAACGACCCAAAGGGGAGTAATAACAACTCAAAGCCACCATAAGATCTTCAATGAATGGTGAGAAAACCCCACACCCAATGGCAGGTTGGAGTCAGCCCCTGAATAAAGAGTAATCAAGTTCAGCGAAATAAACATCATCCTTGACTCCTATAGACATAAAGTAAACTAACTAGAAAAAAGACAAGACACACAAAGGTTTAATAAATTTCCTGACTTAGGACAGGCGCAAGCCTGCTTCGGCGGGGTTAAACTAGATTTATTGGGCCCAACCTTTCCCTAGCCAAAGTGATTATAAAAAAAAAAAAATACAGTAAAATTCAGTTAGCAACAGGACTGAGTCAATTGTGAAACATTAAAATGAAAGAACTAAACATACAGACATACACATGAAATCTCAAAAAACTACTAACAATTAACTGACGTACCACCTCCAGACCCATTACCAAATGACAAATAAAATTATGTACCCTCAGTATACAGTTTCCACCAAGATCCCTTCCTGTGAGGAGTTTAGCATAATGATTTCATGCATATACCTGAATACATAAACAGAAAAGACACACAAAGGCTTAATAAATTTCCTGACTTAGGACAGGCACAAACCTACTGCGGCGGGGTTAAACTAGTTTTATTGGGCCCAAACCTTCCCCTATAGCCAATGTGATAATCAAAAAACAATCGTAACAAAAGTAAAATTCAGTTGGCAAAGCACTGAGTCAATTGTGAAAAATGAAACTGAAAGAACTAAATATACAGACATAAACATGAAATCACAAGAGAAATTACTAGCAGTTAACTGACATGCCAGCTCCAGACCCATTACCAACTGACAAAGTAAGTTATGTACCCTCAGTATACAGTTTCCACCAAGATCCCTTCCTGTGAGGAGTTTAGCATAATGACTTCATGCATATACTGGAATACATAACCCGTGTCCATGCAATACAGATTTTAGAAATTTAGAATGTGTTTAGCTAAAATGCAAAGACCCTATCAAAAAATCAATGTTAATACCAAAGAAGGCTATATGTAATGACTTGACGACAATACTGTAATTATAACCCTTATGAGTTAGACGATTTAAAGGTTTATAAGTTTGTTAGGCGAGTTTAAGTATTTTTTACTCTTGAGTTACGTAAAACATTATTGTAAAATAAGGGATGTGAAATACCAGCCTTGATTAGATGTTTACAGGTTGCATTGTATTCATGAACTAAGTCTTCATATCGATGATAAAATTTTGTAAAGGCTTTAACTAGTTTATGATAACGAAAACCCTGATGTAATAGTTTTTCAGTTATTATAAGATTCCGTTCATTAAAATGGCAAACATTATTACATACAAAGCCTGTCACAGGGTTTAACGATTAATCTGAAGTCAGTCATATGGTAGATCATAATTGTCATGTAAAATTGCCTATATATATATATATATATATATATATATATATATATATATATAGGCCAACTTGGATGAGATGTGAACCTGTTGAACATACTTAGAAATTATAGTTCTTGATAAGCTGAACAATTTTGCTATTAAAACTTCTATCTCAAATCGTTTTTGAAATGTAATGCAAAAATGTATGAAATTACTAAAATTTGACAAATAAAGGGCAATAACTCCTACATGGGCATTTAGATTTTCTTCAAAAATTTCCAGGTGGGTAGAGCTTGGTATGCTGAACATTTTTGCAATTTAAAGTTGACTTCTATCTGTTATAGTTTTTCTGATAAAAAATAAAATATCTTAAAATTTTGAAAATTTTACAGAAAAAGGAAAAAAGAAAAAACAAAATTGATAACCCTACCAAACACCAATTTTCATATAATTTGCAATGAAAATGCCGTCAAATGATGAGAATAAAAACTCTTAAGGTAGATAGACAGTAATATTCATATCCACGAGATTTTGTTGTAAGTCAGCACAATTGAAGAACCAATCCTACTTACCCAAATCTGTAATAAAAAGTATGGGTCACCATGCTTGCTTTTTCTAGAACTGAGGTCAAAGTTTGCTTATTTTTTGCCATTTTTTCACCTAAATTTACAAAGAATGCACGGGGAAAATATGGGAAGACGATTTTTAGCTTAATGGAAATGAACTTTTTATCCATGAGAATTTGTTGTATTTTTGTCAACAGATAGTTTATGATATAATTTATTGATAATGACAAGTGATGACCCTAAAAGATGTCTCGCCTGTCCCTGCTGTACTCTAAATTGATGTGAAATCTAAGTGAACTAATCAGAAAAGTGAACATGCTCACTAGACTGTGAAATTGAGGTCAAGGACAAAAGTCACCTGCCAGACTGACATGTACTACCCAAGACCAACCTACATACCAAATATTATCTGCCTACCACTTCTAGTTATTGAGAAATGGACTTAAACAGAACATGAGGTTGCACGCGTTGTCGTGCTAGGTATACCCCCACTCGTTTTGTTTTGAAAATTAAAAAGGAAAAAAAAATGGCTTAGTCCCGCTGAACAGGAAGTAAATATCATAAGGCGACCAAAATGGGAGACGAC
>MJUU01059067.1:117728-130022 GCA_002080025.1 Modiolus philippinarum | reverse complement strand
ATGTTCCTCTTGAATAGACCTTTACACTTGCCAAGTATGATAAGTCTATCTTTAACAGTTCAAAAGTTATAACCAAGGTTAAAGTTTTGGATGCACAGACAGACAGACAGGACAAAAACAATATGCCCTCGATCATTGATCTGGGGGCATAAAAATATATTTGTGGATACATACTGAAATGAAAACACCTAATAAGGTGTAAATACATATATATTCTATGCAGGTAAAGTAAAAAATACACGCCTTCTTTATGTCACTAATTCTTAACAATGGATCTTGTAAATTTGATACAATAAATGAAAGTTCATATAATTTTATGTTTAAATGCTAAATCTATTATGTGGCCAAATTTATGGCAAGAATTTTCAGACATGTATTTGACCTAGAAACCATATGCTAATCTTGTTTTCTATGCTATCCTTGTCCTAGCTAAGGCAGCTAGATGCCCTGATTCTGGTCATTTTAGAGACAATGTGACACAAAATAGATGGCTAATGATGTACTCAAAATTAATTTACCATAATTTTTCTTTCTGATAAAGAATAGAAAGATTTTCTAGATCAGCAGCAAACCTCAAACTTATAACTAGACTATCCCTAATGTGAATACTAAGAAGAATGGTTATTAATGCTTATATCTCCTGAGCAAATAACAAGAACACATTGGAACAAGTATGAATAAGAGGGATCATAGAATTACAATTGTGATGAAACATTTTGACATAAAAAGTAATGATATTGATATTATTTATTAGGTTTTGATAGGAAATCAAACATTATCAATAATACATACAAATTTACATCAACAAACATATATTGATATCATAGCAACAAGAAAGTCATGAGTTTCTTTGGAAAAGGGATCTGTGTTGAGCTGATGACTTTGTGAGACATATGACCTGCTCTCAGCATTCAACAAATGCTGAAGGTGGTAACCATTAAGTTTCCATTTCATATGACCAAAATAGAAGCTAAAGGACCTCATACTGAAGCACCATATCTTATACTTAAGTGGATATGATATGCTGTTGCAGATAAAAACAAGGCAAAAATTATGTGTGATGGACCGACCGAATGATAAAGAGGGACAGATGTAAAACAGTATACCCCTCTTCTTCCGAGTGGGGTATAACATTAATGTTAGTTTTATATCTCTTTGATCGAAAGCCATCAACAAATTTGTATTTCTTCTCTACTGAATGTAATGCTCTAAGTACAAAGCTTAATCTTAGACTTCACAAAGGAGAGAACTTGAACTTTAATGCTGTCTTACCATAGAATCAAATATCATTCCTTGTCCTCCAATCAGTTTGTTTGTCTTTGTTATGGGGACCTGTTATATAAAAATGAAGCTATTAGTATTTTTGACCATCTTTTGAATACTTTCATTGTGGCAAGTAAAATTTTGAACATGTACTTGCTCCAATACAATAACTAGTTTGTTTACATACAGCAAAAATTCTGTTCAATGAGAAACCTCGGTCGGTTACCTCCCTTTACCAAGTTAGTTATATATAGTTAAAGTGTAGATAATTTTAATTCAAATATCAAAAGAATGTATTGATATGCTAATTAAAATTATCTCCACTTTGAACCATACAAAACTAATTTGGTACAGGGAGATAACCGACTGATGTTTCTTATTGCATTTTTTAAAAATTAGCTGTAAAAATGTGTAAATACAACATGACTGCACATTCTGGCGCATTCCAAAACTTATGAATACTAAAAACCTTTTAAAATCACCAAGAACTATTATATTAGATACACTGGGTTATACTTACACCCTTTAAACGAAAGTCAAAATCATGAATTGTCTCCCTTTCCAACACTATTATTCGCTCTTTAATTGTTTTTGAGAATGTTTTTTGAACTTGAAATGTTAATTGTTGATGTTTGAGATGAGCAACAGTATTCTGAGAACATGTTCTAACAATCATTGAAGAACAATTGTCACGGCAGCACACATAAATGTCAGGCTATTTTCTAGTTTTTAGCAGTATACTGGTAGCTCATATCTTCGTGTACTAACAGTGATGTCACAGTTAAAAATTTGGTTGAAATGAACATGAATATCATGAAGAAGTGGAATCCATGGTGAAGTGAGAAAGAAGTATACAACTTTTATGAAAATCGGACAAAAAATAAGCTTTACAGATTTTTTTTATGGCATCTCTTTAAAATGAAATGCACTGGAAAATTTCAAAATTGTGAATACATTTGACCTAAGACAGTACATTCTACCAACAACGAGACTTAAATCAAATTAAGACATTAGTACCATCCACATAGATCAAAAAGGCGTAAAAAACTACTAAAGCAAATCAACCCAAACAAAGCTTCTGGTCCAGACAATATCCCAAACAGGATCCTTAAGGAATGTGCCAAACCAATTTCAAACATATTAACGATCATCTTCCAAATATCAATCAACACTGGGGAACTCCCAAAAGATTGGAGAGACGCAAACATCACAAGCATATACAAAAAGGGAGATAAACACCTAGCAGAAAATTACCGCTCCGTATCACTCACATCTGTAACCAGCAAAATCTTGGAGCACATCATCTGTACACACATTATGAAACATCTTGAGAAAAACGAAATATTAACAAACCTCAACCATGGATTCAGAAAAGGGTATTCCTGTGAAACACAGCTTATCACCACTGTAAATGATTTTCTCTGTGAACACGATAAGGGACACCAAATAGACATAGCAATTTTAGACTTCTCTAAAGCATTTGACACAGTCCCACATAAAAAGTTACTACACAAACTAAACCAGTATGGAATCAATGGAAATATCCACAAGTGGCTAATCAACTTCCTTACAACTACAGCAATGCCCACAATAGTAGAAGGCGAAACATCAAAGGAGACCACAGTAGATTCAGGAGTGCCGCAAGGAACCGTCTTAGGACCTCTTTTGTTCCTTTGCCACATAAATGACCTACCAGACAATATCTCCTCTTCCGTGCGACTGTTCGCCAACGACTGCCTCTTATACAATACCATCAAAAACCAAGAGGATTACAACAAGTTACAAAGGGACTTAAAACAACTTGAAATTTGGGCCAACAAATGGGGAATGCGATTCAATACAAAAAAATGCTACATACTGTCAATCAACCAGAAAACACCACATTTCTACAGTCTTAATAACCACGTACTACAGGAAGTAAAGGACAACCCGTACTTAGGACTCCAAATATCAAACAACCTAAAATGGAGTACACACATCAACAACATAAGTAAAAAAGCAAATGCAACATTAGGCTTCCTGAGAAGAAATCTCTGATACGTACCAGAAGACTGTAGAAAAACAGCTTATATCTCCTTGGTAAGATCAACAATGGAATATGGTACGACTATCTGGAACCCTCACATGAAAGGAGATATAGATAAGTTAGAACGCATCCAAAATAGAGGCATCAGGTTTAAGACTATAGAACACCAGGAGCAATAACAACAATGCGTAAAGAACTAGAACTAGATACCTTAGAAGAACGAAGATTCAGCCTCAGATTAATATTGCTGTACAAAGTGGTTGAGGGGTTGGTGCCGGCTCTCCCATCAGAGAATTTTGTTAAACAAACCAAAAGAAGCACCGAAAGTATTTACAGACTACCAACAAGCCAGCATCATAGAAAGACACGCCATAAAGAACTCTAGAGCATACCAACTACCAGACTCAAATACACCAGAGTATAGACATTCATTCTTCGTGGATACCATCGCCCACTGGAACAACTTACCAGAAGAGGCCGTGCACGCCAAATCAGTAGAGCAATTCAAGAGTGCTCTACCGTCACTACGTAAATAGTGGCGCTCTCTCTCCCGTGTATAAAAGCCAAATTTGGATTTTACACGTAAAGATACAGATACAGTACCATCTGTATGATTTTAGCCCCTTCCCCTTTCCAAACCTTCCGATTCCACAACAGCTAGGTCATTTAATTTTTTTAAATTAACCTGTCCTCCAACCATAACATCCTGGTCGTCTGTCAGGAGAAAGACAATGTTTGGTGGTTTTGTAATCACTATTGTCGGGAATAGAAAGCCCAAAACAAAACACAAACAAAATTTGAGCAGCATTGCGAGATGTAGATCACATGACTGTCACATGGTCTTAACAAGTTGTCTCCCCTTTACTTGTCATGTGACTCCAATGTTTTTCACGGGTTTTCCTGCAAAAAGAAATAAGAGTGATATTTGAGGCACAAATGTCAACATTTTTAGTGTTTTCAGAAAAATGAAAGTAAGATAGACCACGATGTTTTACACATTGTTGATCCCATCCATACCTGTTAAACAAAATTGTTGGTAGCCTGTTTATCTCTCTGCATGTACACAGACTGTCTACATCACCGTTCTAACACCTTCAAAGTCTACTAGTCTGATCTAGTCTCAGTCATGCATTAAAAACACATCGGATTTCCCCCAAAATTTTGAAAAAATGATGTGTTTTCCTGTATAGTGATATTAAGAGATGTTTGAATGATTTTCTGTGTTTAGTTTTAGGATTCAGTAAATTACTGTACTGTATGTATCAAGGTGTTCTATGGTATCGCGGTACTTCATGTTAATTAGGGTCCGTGTAACTTGACAGGTTTACAGAGTTTATTGTCAATTGTTTCATTTAACAACCTTGTGTGAATGCCTATTTCCCTGCATGATTTATTTGTTGGTTCCTCTTTTTTAAATTTGAACACTGCCTATCTCAAAGAGATAAGGCTAATGTAGGCTCTAAAAATGGATTCCTATGATATCAAGGTATTTGTAAATTTCATTTTACCGGACACGAAGTTTGACCAATAAATTTGTGATATGTAATGACATATACCCTACACACGTATACGTACTTTATGGTAAGATCAGTATATTCTTTCTCATTTTATAAAGTAATGAACAAAAATTCATTCAAACAATAATCATGCACAGAAACATTCAAAGAATACAAGTTTACGTTTGTGAAGAAAATGTGGACATCAGGATTTTTGCTACATCTAACAATCCTGACCGATGAACAGTATATCAGTTGTGTCCAGTGTTAGAAAAGTCGTAATTTCACCATTTATTTATTGGAATTAAAAAACATAAGCTTAATTAGATTGTTTGGGCTACATTTCTGGCATACATTAAAGATTGCCATCGTCATCGTCAGCTGAAAATTCACGTTATCATAGCTTATTTTTACACCAACTTTGTTCTTATTTTAAAGTACCTAAAAATAGCAAAAATATTCAATGCCACTGTGAAGTGAAAAGTAAACAAACAGACGACGTTTACAAAAAAATAGCAGACGAATTGTCACAGCTTTGGTTTATTTACTTGATATTTTATGAAGTATGGTATCAGTAAAAATAAGAATGTCTGCCATTTATGTTGAATAAAAAAGACTGTTTTGTAAATAACAGAAGTAAAGAAATTTTGACAGAACCAATAAATTTTCTTACAGAGATGATTAGGGGTTTTACGAATCTATTAATAGAATGATTAGCGAGTGACGTTGTAGTTCACGAGAAGGGATATTATAAATACTGCGATACTGTAGAACCCGCAATATCATAGGAAGGGAGTATACATCAAGTTGGGGAAATCCTGAGATTTGGGTATTCTCTTATCCGGCGGGACATCACAAAGCTGAATTGACCAATCCGATCAGTGGATTTAAATCTTTCACCCCCAATATAGGCGGTGACGCGATTGATGTTTGCAAATATAATCTATGTATAAAAATTCGATATTTTAAATTGCAATATATTCGGTGTTATAATAGCTATGATCTTGAAATTCTGATATGATATTAATATTGATGTTTCAAATGCATATTCTGAGTTTTATTTAAATATATTGAAAAATGAATGAATAAATCAATGTTGAAGTTACTTCTAATAATGAAATGTGGACTTTTTCACCGCCTCCACAGGCAAAGTGCCTGGTTGCCCGGTAAGAGAATTGTACCCTATTAAAGGTATACGTAAAATCAGAATATAAGTTGGTCCTTGATTCCAAGGACTAACATCTGATTGTTAGATAAACAGATAAAATTCTGGACATATGGTATGTCCATTTTTTTAGGAGGTGAAACAATGAGAAATCAGTAGTGGTCATATGGAAAAGTTCCAAGTATAAAATCAAATTCTCTCAATGCACATTTTCGAAATTAATATGAGAAATTCTTCATAAGATTTTAAGCATTAATTGTACATCAATCGAATAAAATTTTAGAATGAAAATGAATTTTATAAAAGTCGAAAGTTGGTTGATTTCCCATACCCTAGGATGAAAAATCTAGAAACCAACACCAGCTAAATTACTTCCAGTTTTGCATACTTGCCAACTGACCCGCTTTTGGCAAGACTGTGACCTGCAAAATGAACTAGCTACTCACCCGCCACAGGTTATCATTTTCACTCGCTAACAAGATTGTCACCCGCAAAATTGACCGCCACAACAAATAGCACAATTTTTAAGATTAAAAGCAAAAAGCACTTTTTATTTTCATTAATAGTTAAGACAACTTAAACATTTAACAGAACAGAAAACACCCAATGGTCCAAAAACAGTTAACAACTTATTTATTTGACGACAAACATTTAACAACCAGCTGAAAATGTCCAAAACACATTAACAGAACAGGTCCTGCTCTCTTCATGTATGATAATAAATGGAACAGAACTTATGCAAAGAATTCTGCAAAAAGTGCATGATGGCTTGGCAAGATATGACCCATCACCACATACCTCAATGTTGGGTCATGACCCACCACAGCAGAATTTGCAGTTTGCAAGTATGGGTTTTGTTTACATTTCATCTGCTCTGTGGTTGGTCAAACTGTACCTGTGACATTATCACGAATATATTTATATTATTGCATTCATTCTGCTTTGTTTGGAAATAGGCATCTTTGAATGGTTACTTCAACTTCTGTACTCAGCAAAATCCACTGCTGGACATCTACTACTGAGGAATTACTATGTACATGTACGTAGTGAAATGGTGTAAAAATTACAAAATAAAGAAAAGTAGATAGAATTTAACATGTAACACCATATATTCAAGTTGGAAATATCTAAAGGTGCCCATTGTTGCTGGTTCTGAATGGCAGCTCAGTCAAATTCTCCAAAGATGGCAGCAGCACAATGGGTACGAGTATTGAATTCCAAAAAATGATTTTATTCGGGTATACATTCTAGATTTCATGACGTTACGAAAAGGGAAATAACTCCTGGTTAAACAGATAAACAGGGATGATATTTCTGTGATAACTTTAGTATATTGTAAGGTAAATACAGTGAGAAATAAAATCAAACACCAGTGGAAATGCGAGACAATAGTATCTCAGACACCTTGGGGTAAGATTTCAATCATCTCGGACTCGGCAAGCTTCATCTGAGACTAGAAATCTTATCCTTGGGTGTCTTGAGATTCTCTTGTCTAACACTTCGCCTGGTGTTAGATTCTTAATGTCTCTCAGAAAAAGAATGTGGATACACAATGAAGGCATGGATCCAAAGATGAACTATCAAAATAGAGGTCTAATTTAGAAAACTTTTTTGGCTTCATTGGTATCTAATTGAAAAGAGCCCTTTGCATTTTATGTGTTAATGTTATTTTTTTCAATTATATCTGGTAATTATAAATTTCAGGTTATTGAAGATGTGACATCATGCAATGAGCCAGTTTAAATGCCATGGCGTCTGCCACAGATTCATCGCCAGTGTCGCAGGTTGACTGGACACACATTCTGGTAGAAACTTCAAGTTTAGATGATGTAAAAGGAGCACTGAGAGGTTCATCACGTCTAAAATATACATGTGTAGATGTTTCGTCAAAGTTTCTTGTACTAGGCAGCAAGACTGGTAGTGTGTATGTGTTTGGCCGAACCAGTCAGAAACATCCTCAAATCATTTTTCCAGAAATTGTAAGCTCTTATGTTGAGACATTTTTCAAGTCTAGATCACCACATTCATTATGTGCATCAGATAAAACATTGATGTTCTCATTAAAATGTTGTGCACATGATTTGGTTTAGTTTATTAATATAAATTACATCAAATAAACAGTATTTAGTACCAGTAAGTTTGTATGCGGAATAATTTTACCTTTTGTGAAACTGTTTCTTTATTAAGAATAAAGGAAATGAATATATTGAAATAAGATGTTCTCTTATCACATTAGGTCAGGATCCTTGAGAACACTTACATAGGCTGAGCCTGATAATAAGTAAAAAAATAAAATTAAAAAAGAGGGGAATAGCTGACAATGGGTTTTTCCAAGGTGATCACTTTATTACACTTTTTCTTTTATTTTCATGAAACTTTCATTTTATTCATATATAAAAAAGGTAATAATATATTATTTCTACTGGCCCTGATATGGCACATATTTAAAGTTCAAAATCTATTTTATTTCAAAAGCTCCTGCTGGAAAACAAGTTTTGTGACCTAATTCATTTATTCTAAAATTTTGGGGTGTGTTTGATAATTAGTCAATCACGGAAATTGAGGGAAAATGTATAGTTTTATCTTTAGTCCCTTACATGGCCCTAACCAGTATCTCCTGAGAAGCTCATCTATTTTTTCATATACTATGTTGTTTCTAATTGATCACTTCCTTCAAGTAATGTTCAAATCCAATAATTACGATATCATTATTCTTATGTCCACTTGGTTGTTATTATAGTCCATTGTGTATGACCTTACCGGTCTACTAGTTCCTATTGTGTAACCAATTTAACAATTTGAGTAAGCTGTACCTATTATTTTTTTGAGCAACTGGTATTGCTGGACTACAACATATATTGGAAAAAGGTTTTGGTGGATTGCTTTTGTTAACCAATCAACACAATCAGGATCCTTTTGAATTGTCCAACAATACTATTGTATATCAATCTGCAACGGCCTGGGGAGGTTTTACCTAGATCTGTTCATGAAAATATGGACTACAAATAGTTTACATGAAAAAATATTGTACTTTATTAAAATTCTTAAAATTACACAATTCAAAAATAAATATTGCAGTATAAATAAAGGAAATTTGAATTAATTGTCATTTTTTTCTGTCATTAATTAAATAGATTTATCTTTCTATAAGGTAATACTTTATCAAGGTAAAACCTCCCCAGGCCATAACAGATTGATATACAATAGTATTATTGGACAATTCAAAAGGATCCTGATTGTGTTGATTAGTTAACAAAAGCAACCCACCAAAAACTTTTTCCAATATATGTTGTAGTCCAGCAATACCAGTCGCTCAAAAAATTAATAGGTACAGCTTACTCAAATTGTTAAATTGGTTACACAATAGGAACTAGTAGACTGGTAAGGTCATACACAATGGACAAAAATACATTTGTCTGGTGTTGGCTTTGTTCATTAGTCATATAGTTCTTCAATCTTAATGGGGTTAAACTGGTTTTACAAATTGATCCTCTTCTCCAGAAAAAATGTGTCCTTCCTATGCATCAGTCATACTTGACTTTAAGGTTAAGAACAACAATAACATTACAAGAGTTGTCAGAAGACAACATAGCTCGCCGGGGATTAGTGTGACCTCGATGCACAACAAATTTGAAAGGTACCATCAGAAAATTCTTATCACAAGAAAGTCACATACCAAATATAAACACCCTACCACTAAAAGCCTACCTTCTAGAGGCAAGGTTAAAGTTTTTCAAAAATTCCCCTCAGGGCAAGGTCAAGGTCAAAATGTCTTCAAATATGGTACTACTAAAAAGGTCTCATCATAAGGAAGTTACATGCCAAATATAAACACCCTACCACTAAAAGCCTATCTTCTAGAGGCAAGGTTAAAGTTTTTCAAAAATTTCCCTCAGGGCAAGGTCAAGGTCAAAATGTCTACAAATATGGTACCATTAGAAAGCTCTCTTCATAAGGAAGTTACATACCAAATGTAAACACCCTACCACTAAAAGACTACCTTCTAGAGGCAAGGTTAAAGTTTTTTAAAAATTCCCCTCAGGGCAAGGTCAAAATGTCTACAAATATGGTACCACTAGAAAGCTCTCATCATAAGGAAGGTACATACCAAATATAAACACCTTACCACTAAAAGCCTACCTTCTAGAGGCAAGGTTAAAGTTTTTCAAAAATTCCCCTAGGGGCAAGGTCAAGGTCAAAATGTCTACAAATATGGTACCAGAAGAAAGCTCTCATTACAAGGAAGTCACATACCAAATATCAACATCCTAGCTCTTCAGGTCTCAATTCCACAAGCCAGGTTAAAGTTTTGCTGACGCCGACGACGCCAACGCCTACGACGCCGACGCCGGGGGTATGACAATAGCTCTCCGGACATTCGTCCCGGCGAGCTAAAAATGTTGTTCATATGCTTGCATGGTTTGACTATGTATTTGTAGAGACTTTTTATTATGTGCATTTACTCCATTCTTTCATTGTTAATTTACTATGTGTAACACTTGTTATTTCAGGAACCAGCCCAGGTCAACTGTATATCTATCAGCCCTACTGACAAAGCTGTAGCATTCTCTACCGTGTAAGTATGACAGAAAATATTATATTTGTTACCTTAAAAAATTGGAAGAGACAAATTTACAGAGTTCTAATATGACAAAAAGATATGACACTGACAATTAAAAGCTAAAATGTAGGCAATACACAAAAATAACATCAAATTAAAGATACATATCCATTATTATGAACCATTTGTGTACTAAGTAGATCCAAATTATCATGTAAGTCACTTTATAATGATATTGTTGTTTTATCATAATATTAATTGACAAACTAATACAAAAACAGCATGGGAACAGGGTCTATACATCGATTTATAGACCTTACTAGAGCATATCAACTGAGGATGCAGTCCAAGGTCAATATTCTCTAATCAGCTCTACAAATCCATTTCTTTAATGATATGTCAAGTTTAAATTGGTTTAGACCCGTAAGATACCATATGTTGGATAAAGCCTCATGCGATTTCCCGCCAAATCTTTTCGGGATACGATTCTCGGTTCTTATCATTAATCATTAGAGAAAAAGATTACACCACTTTATCCCGATTATTACCATATTTTATCCATTCTTGATAGTTAAATTTGAAAATTTTAAAATGCTCTGTAAGCCTCGCAATTAAAATTTTAAATTTTAACTATCTCCAGTGGATAAAATATGGTAATGAAGGGGATCTTGTGGTGTAATCTATATGTATTGACCCAACTTGCAATGCAGTAATTGTTTTATTATTTTATGACAGTTTTCTTGTTTAAATGGGTACATAACTTTTGGTGTAAGCATATATATAAAATATAGAACATCATGTACTATTTATGGAAATACCAGGTTTTACTATATTGACAGAATGTCATGTGATGTCAAATGAACCAATCGCATCACTCAAATTATTTAATAAAAATTGTAAATGTTTTTATTACAGTAATAATTTTGATGATTAGAAAAAAAAATATATTTCTTAACCAAAAATTTATATGAAACTCCTTTCATAAGACTTGGTCTATCTTATTTGCAAATACATTACTGTGAGTGTATGCCCTGCTTTGTAAGCAAAAAAAAAAAGATTACATTAAACTTTCATTTGTAATGCAGTCATAATGATGATGATAAACAGTTACATTCAGAAGATTGATGGACTTCTCATTTCTCTGCCTAACTCTTCCTTGGTTGATAGCAAGCTTAATTGTTAAATGTACTTTTATATTTAACTGTTGGATAATATAGATGTTGCAAGGTGAGCTGCAAAGATAGAACTGTATATTTCCAAATGTCAACAATGATGAATAACATCTATTTAAAGCTGATAAAGTTTTAAAGTTGATATAAGAAAATCAAGCAGACAGTGAGCTATAGATTCGGACCAATACCTCTATGGCACCACCTGATTATTAGTCTTTAATTTGTCAACAATTCCATAGGACCACAGCCACCTCTAAATCGGTTAATGGATGACTGTTGTGGATGGACTCGGAGATACACAATTTTGCATTTACTAAGGACTGCTCTATTTAAATCTACCTGGGAGAGGGAACTTATTTTTAAATATTTCTATGTGGTTTGGGGGGATTAAACATAATTAGGGCCCTGCCACATAGTGGGGGATGCCCTATAGTAATCACTCTGTGCGTCCGTCCGTCTGTAACAAAGTCGTGTCCGAGCTATAACTTTTTCGTCTTTTGAGATAGGCTATTGATATTTTGCATGTAGATAGATCACTTCACCAATGATTGGTGACCTTTGACCTTGACCTTTGTCTTCAAGGTCAGATTTTTGCTTTTCTAGTGACAAGT
>MJUU01059067.1:104286-115315 GCA_002080025.1 Modiolus philippinarum | reverse complement strand
TGGTGGGGTATAAAATAAGTGGCATCCCCCAGGTGTTTTTAAATGGAACAGCCCTAAACAAATAATTAAAAAATGACTTATAATTAGTTAATATAATGATATTTTGTTGTTATTTTAAGGAAAGGCCATGTTGTTGTTGTTGAGTTAAACACAGACAGACGACAAAAGCCAGAAAGATTACGAATAATAAATGATCATGTGCAAACAACTGTGACATGTATAACATGGGATACAACAGGAAGTAAACTTTATACAGCAGATAGTAATGGACGAACATTTGTCACATCAATACAGAGTTCAAAGGTCAATTTTGAATAGTGAATACTGAAAACTTCTTATTTACATAAGCAATGAAGGGATATGGAGTAAATGTAAATGAGAAAAAGTCTCTACAAATACATTGTAAAATAAAGCAATGGAAGAACACTTTTATTGTTGTTCATCTTGAAGTCACGATGAGGCACTCAACCATGAGCTATGCTCATACCTCATACTACCAAGTTCAAGACGGCCCTAGCACTGGTTTGAGCAGAATTCATTGCTGGATGTCGAGCAACGCTACATCCATGTTTTATGACCAATGGAAGCAGGATCATCAACAAACATAAAATTAACTGTCAAAGTGTTCTTACATATGCTGTCATCCAAGATGAATTAAAGAACTTAATGATCATTGATTTCTCAGCCTTCTGAAAGAATTCACAAATAAATTTTATATAACACTTTTCTGCAGACATTGTACTGCAAGCCATTGGTGTGAAAAAGAAAATATATATTGAAAACTACTGAAAAAGAAGGAACGGATTGGGCATTGCACATACAACAAAATATTCATTTTATTGTAGGATAAGCATTATTAGGCATATCGTTATATATAGATTAAGAGTGAGATCAGAAGACTATTGAATACAGCAGTATACAGCAAAGTTGTGAAATTACATTATATTTTATTCTAGTATATTTTGGTGATTACAACAGTTTATGTCTTTTAGTAAACTTTAATCAAGAATAGAAGAAGCTTAAAGACTTTGGAAATTTGATGATTGAATAGCTTGAAACCTTAAGCTTTCTGTAGAATTTTGATGGCATGAAAATTCCCATTTAGGGAAAGTTAAGAATTTGAAGCATAATATTTTCTTTTACATTTTAGGTGCAGAATTTAGTATCATTGCCACCAGAAGTTATTTTGAAGTTAGAGTCTCCAATATGTCAAGTAGATCTATCTGAGGATAAATTATTGGTATCCACATTGAATAAGTGTTACCTGTGTTATACATCTAGGTAAGGTATCAACATAATGAATTACATGTATCCACATTAAAATGTGTAGAGATATCTTTAAGCTTTAAATTGCTTGACCTATGGTTAAGCAATATAGGTCTGTAATGCATTAGGTCAATTTTCAGACAAGTTTTCTGGTATGTTAGGCTCAGTTGTTTGCGTCAAGATGTCAGGACTTAATTTTTCATGATGTCACAAAGCTTTTACAATTTATGAAAGGGTTAGCACTTTGATATAGTCATGAAAAAAAAGCTGATAAAGCTTATTATACATGATGAATATTGTCAGAAAATATCCTCGAGAAATACTCGTGTGAAAACAAACAGAAAAGGAAAGCATCTGATGAGGGACTTGACATGATTTGCAATTAAGATATCTACTACAGTGCTTCCTCCTTATACCACCACTCGTTAACGGCGGTCCCCCAACTTATCACCAACCATTTTCAAGGTACATTTTTCAAAAAGTTGAAAAGTTTCTATGTTATTTATTCCCTCAATATATCGCCACCCTCATTTATTGCCAAAATTTTCTCTGGTCCCGAAGGAGGGTGGACTGTATACGATTAGAGAGTTGTCACTAATGGGGCAAGCAGAAGTAATCTCTCAAAACAAATGACATGTGAAAATAATTGTAAATTAACATGGAAATACTTGAATTTCTAACACTAATACATGTATAAAAATTGAATCATTATTAAAATGTCAAATAGTTTTGAGAATGAAGAAAGCAGAATTTTGAAAATGTTAAAAAAATTAACCAGAGCAGGACAACACAATGAAGAAACACCAAGCATATTTTTAAGAGAAGAAAACTGAAAAAATAACATGATACTGTACAATTGCAATGTTACTTCAAAGGCATACCTGTCAACTTTTAAAAATCGCCATCGGGGTTTTGCTGCGTGTCAAAAAAGAAACTCCTTATAACTTGGCTATAGGGGGTCTTATAGTATGCTTTTTTTGCCATAGTGTTCTAATTTGTTTCATCATTACACTCAAGCCTTCCTTAGTTGTTTAATTGTCTTCAAGTGTCTTTTATTTGGAATTTCAAGTTTTGATTTTTTGGGGGTCCATGAATCCCCCCGAATGCAGGAAGGTTGGCAAGTAGGTTCAAAGGTAGGAAGGTACACTGTAAAAAACTCGTCTGAGATGATGGGAAAGCATAGTAAAGCTGTTAAGCATCATTAGTGGGGTAAGATAGTTACACAACTCAAATTATGATTAAAGCTTTTTAAACCATTCAGTGAAATATTATTAATTGTAGAGTTTTCTTTAAATTCAGAGTTCTCAGTATGGGATGTTGATAATCTTTCAAGTTAAGTTTTTTCATTGACATAAACCTTGTATAATAGAAGCTTAAATTAAATGCAAAGATTTCCCATAGAATTTGGTTCTTTCAAAAATAAGAACAAATCAGCCAAAAATACTGTATGTTCTAAAAAAAAATTCAACTGTGTGAGAAATTATGCTCAGTAAGTTTCAGTCTGTTTTAAGAGAGTTGCTGATATGTTTTTAAAGTCTACAGGTCTGTGATTGATCTGATTTTTCCCAGTAAAGTATAAATAAATACAAAATTTTGCTTTCTTTGTAGACAAAAGTTTACACATATAGGATCAAAGCCAAGGTATGTATTGCTATTAATCAATATTCATCTATCAAAGCTGAATGTATGTAAAAGTCAAATTTGCAGTCAAGCAATTATTTACTTCAAAATATAGAAATTAACTGACACTGAAATTAAGTATATGTTCAGATGCATAATCATTCTACTGTGTAGAATAATCATAACTTTTAGGATTCATTAGAAAATTCTAAATTTATGTTCCTTTGCAAGTATTATAGCACTACTATTAATTATGGGACATCAATTTTAAAATCAAAGAAAAGCAGTTTTTGATTATTTAATTATCTGTAGGTAAACAGTTTTTTCTTGAGTCTGTTTAACATCAACCACTGATATTTGGTATGCAGTTGCATAAGCATCTGTACAGATCAGTTTTAGGAGCATTTCATGTATATGCCCCAAATTCATATTCCACTGAATTTGATATTAAATCCTGTTTTATCAAATATACAAGTTTTTTGTGTCTGTTTAGCAGTAACAATTCATGATAGCCCATTGATATGGGTATACATTTGCAATAGCATCAGTACAATTTGAAATTTTGAACTGTTTATCCTGTTTATTATATTTATCACTGCTCTTCCTAGCCACTTGATATTTGACATACTGTTGGGTCTTTAAGAGTACATACTAATTCAACATCCAGATGGTTGCCATGAACCCTCAGTCATGCATGAACTTTATGTAAGTTTTTTGCAAGCATTTAACACAGTCTCTGTATCAGCTGTCCAAGTCACTTGATTTTAGACATGCAGTTATTCGTGAGGGTCATACAGATTCCACACCTTACCCAGATAGAGGCCATGACCCCTGTCATGCATGAATGATCACATCAAGACTTAAAGCAATACAAAAAAACACACAGTTTAAGACTTACTTTAGATTTCATTACAATGGATGTTTCTGAAGATTAATGTGAAGATTCAAGCAAAATAAGGGGCAGGTGAGGCATATAGATATGTCATTACATACAAAAATATGGATGAAGTACAACAATGAAAGCCTTTTTCAATTGCTTGTATTTACCATGTTTTTAGAGACTTAGTCTCATGAGAATATACTCCATATCCATTTATTGATTATATCATTATTTTCAAATATTATGTTTTAACAGGAAGTATGTTTGAATAATTCTCAGTATCTTCTAAAGAAATTGAGCAAAGGATGGTGTGACATGTGTGTGTTTATTGTAGTTATACATGTATATAACAACACAAATTATACTACTAAGATCATGACAAAATTAAGAATTAAGAATTTTGACATTTTTGTTTATTTTGTAGAGATGGGGAATATGGTGCCTGTTTTTACAGACAGCCCAGTACAGGGCTATATAGAATATATTGTGCCAGGCCTGGTTCTAGAATTTGGGAGGTAATTACCTTAATCTTAAGGAACATGATTACCAGTTTAGCTCAGATGGTTGATGATCATGTTCACAAGTCCCCCAATATTATATTCTAGCAACCCAATGTAATAAATCTGAAAAAATAATTATACAGGGAAGCTAAAGGCCACCCAAAAACAATAATTAAAGGGTAGGCCTGTGTAGGCCATGTAGCCAATCACCTACTGAACACTCAAAAAGAGCTTGCTACAAGGGTTCTTTAACATGCAGGAAGTCTGGTATTTCTTCCAAAACATGGACCTATGAGTTTACATTCCATCCAAAAGATGGGTTGTGTAATTATTCATCCTACACAACCAGACACCTATTTTTGGAGTGATTGTACCCCACAGCTTGGTATACTAGGTCCTATTTGTCTGTCCAGGAGATCCCTTGGGTCACCTCAATTTAGGAGGAGTCGCACCCACAGGCCAGAAATACTAAGATCTATTTCTACATTCTGGGGTCCCCAAGGGGTCATTTGAAGTTATAAGTTCAATGTCCAAAACTGTTACGACAGTTGTTCTATAAGTATATTGTTATGTTAATAAAGTTATTAAAACTTATTTCAGCTGTTAAATATGGTCTGGAGATATGAAGGGGAGATAATTTAACTGAAGTATTTTTGTATTCCGTTTTAACGACCCTATAAGTGAATCCTTTCTTTTTGTGGAATTTTTATGCAAAGGAAGTACACAATATAAAGTCAAACCCGAATAAGTCAAAGTTGAAGGGACCATCTGAAATTGTTTGAGTTATACGAGGTACAAGACATTCAAGTTTTTGATTAAGTCTTTGTTTTTCTTGTGAGATAAACAACAGACAAGAAAATAACAGGGTATTTTCTGTTAAATGTATACTCTGTTGCATTATTATGGTAAAAAAAATAATAATGGACAAACATAATAACGCTGATGCAGTATAAAATTTGTAAATAAACAGAAAGCATTGACATAAACATCTAACACTTTGTCTTAGGATACAGGTAAGTGTACATTACGAAATGTTACTGTTGAAATGAAACCACCCATAGAAATATCTGAAGAAACTGTGGACTAGCTGTTTAGGCACTTTCCTGGAGATGTTACTGTTTCTTATTCGTAATTTCCAATACATTGTGGTAAAATTGCATTTGAAATTCTCAAAGGACCCATATTTTATACTTGGGTTATCCGAGATTTGGAATCAACCTAGTTTTAAAATTGATTAATGAATAGGAATTAAAATATAACCAAAGCCATGATATATCGACTATAATGTTCTTCTTATAACCAGAGGGAGTATTTTTTCTGAGCAGACTGCACAACCTCTAAAAATAATTTGTTTTTTTTTTAATTTAAAGGTAGATATAGAATGTAATGTGCTATGTACCCACATGTTTAAACAGCTGTTAGCAGTTCCAGCTCTACCAATGGTCAGCAGTGTGTAAGTATTTATTTGAGAAGAAAATTGAAATAAACATTTGTACAAACAATTTATTAGTTGTAAGTTTTTGAAAAAGTGATTGTCCATTTTCTTAGATCAAAGTGAAGAGAATTGCTTATGACACAAGTCACAAAGTCAAAAAACTCTGCAGACTTTTTACCTGCTATCACATATATCAAGTGAATACAAGGTCAAAGTTCACAGTCACAAGAGGAAAAAATGTTTTCCATATTTTCTAATGTTTTTATTATTGTGAGAAATGGGATTTGGGTATACAGGTAAATCACAAAGGGTAAAACTCTCATGCAATTTAGCAATATTGGTAACTGTATTTATTGGTGGTCTACATAATTCACAATGATATCAAATTTTTTTTTGTAGATTGAAATAAAGAATGATTGAAACAATTTATTAATTCACTATCATTAACACTCTTATGACATTTTTTTATATGACACAATGGTTTACACTATATGACAAAGCAGTTTACACTATGACACATTATTTTACACTATATGACGAAGTTTTACACTGTATGCCAAAGTAATTTACACTGTTTGACACATTAGTTTACTCTGTTAAACACAGTAGTTTACACTGTGTGACACTGTAGTTCTACATCAACATTATTTAGACGCTATGACACAGAAATCTAACACAGGTTCATGAAAATTTGATCAGGTCTTTAGATATACACACATGTACATTTCTAAAGTCAGTTATTACAAATTAAATGATTAACTTTTAGAACAATATGTCAATTTTACTTGTTACCCAATAATAAAAAAATACATGTTATTCTTCTTAAGGTAACAAGGTTAAAATAATAGTCTGGAAGTTGCTTTTGTGCAAGGTATCACAATGACACAAGTAAATGAAAATAGATTACTGAGAAAGATGGAGCTTAAATTTATTACTGAATTAAAACATTAATTCCATATTTCTAATTCTGTGTCAAACCAATAAAAGGTTCGCATGATTGTTTTAGATATACACTTACTCAGTTTTTGATATATTTTTCAGAGACTATTCATGGCAGAAACCAAATGAAACACATAATGGACCACAAAGTTTAGCTTTCTCAAAACTCAAAACAACAAAGTAAGTCGACATAATTTGTAGGAAAACAAACATAATATATCATATTTTGAGATTCATTTTAAGTAACAAGACTGGTTTTTGTCTCGCCTGTGATGAAAATCGTGGAAAGCGAGACATATGGTCAATGATATTTGTTATATAGGTTGGTCTTGAGTAGTACATGAGAGTCTGCTATATGGCTTTTGTCTGTGACCTCAATTTCACGGTCCAATGAACATGTTAAGTTTTTGTGCTTAGTTTAGTTTCTTGGTTACTATAAGTGGTAGGTTAATGATATATGGTATGTAGGTTGGTCTTAGTACAGGACAGTCTGCCATATGGCTTTTGTCCTTGACCTCAATTTCATGATCTAGTGAGCATGTTAAGTTTTTGTGATTAGGTAATTTTCTCAGTAACTATAAGTGTTGGGTCAATAATATTTGATATATAGGTTGGTCTTGAGTAGTACATGGCAGTCTGCTATTCAGCTTTTGTCTGCAACCTCAATTTCATGGTCAAATGAACATGTAAATTTTTTGTGGTTAGTTTAGTTTCTTAGTAAATTTAAGTGGTAGGTCAATGATATATATAATGTAGGTTGGTCTTAGTTAGTACATGGCAGTCTGTCATATTGCTTTTGTCCTGGACCTCAATTTTGAGGTTCAAAGAACATGTTAAATTTTTGTGCTTAGTTTAGTTTCTCAGTAACTTTAAGTGGCAGGTCAATGATATATGGTATGAAGGTTGGTCTTATGTAGTACATTACAGTCTGTCATATGGCATTTGTCCTTGACCCCAATTTCATGGTCTAGTGAGCATGTTAAGTTTTTGGGATTAGGTCATTTTCTCAGTAACTATAAGTGGTAAGTCGGTGATATTTGATATATAGGTTGGTCTTTGGTAGTACATGACAGTCTGCTGTATGACTTTTGTTTGTGACCTCAATTTCATGGTCCAGTGGTCATGTTAAGTTTCCCAGTTTCTATTAATGTAAGGTCAATAATATTTGGTACAAATAGGTTTGTCTTAGATTGAACACTACAGCCTGCTATCTAGCTTTAGCCTTTGACCTCATTTTCATGGTCTAGTGAACATGTTTTGTTTGTCAGTATCTATCAGTGTAGGTCACTGATATTTGGCATTTGGTTTTAGGTGAAACATGACAGTGTGCTATATTGCTTTTTTCCAGTTATCCTAATTTCACAGTCTAGGGAACATGTTTAGTTTTCTGATTTAGTCAGTTTGAGTTTTCACATCAATTTTGTGACCATGTAGGGACAGGCGAGATATCAATTTGGGTCCACACTTGTTGTACCAACTTGTCAGTTGAACAAAATATTCAGAGTATCAGTGAATAAGCTTTGAATATAAAATTTTAAACTTATATCATACCAGCGTTTGTTAATTTGTAGTTAGATCCATTTTTAGCTCACCTGACCCAAAGGGTCAGTGTGAGCTATTGCCATCACTTGGCGTCCGTCGTCCGTCGTCCGTCCGTCCGTCGTCCGTCCGTCCGTCGTCCGTCGTCCGTCCGTTAAACTTTNTGCAACCAAACTTTACAGGAATGATGTACTAAAGGTCCTTAACAAAGATTGCTCATTTCGTTAAGATCCGATAAAAAACATGGCCGCCAGCACGGAACATAGTTTAACATTGGCCCTATGGGAATTTCACATTTGCATCTTCTCCTCTGAAACCACTGAAGCAAATTCAACCAAACTTTACAGGAATGATGTATGGAAGATCCTTTACAAAGACTGCTCATTTCGTTCCGATCCGATAAAAAACATGGCCGCCAGCACAGAANCATAGTTTATTTTCTCTCTATGGGAAATTCACATAAAAAAACGAGGCCACCATGCATAACATCGAAAACCCTGCTTCAGCATTTTGTCAGGTGAGCGATTCAGGCTCAGTGTCTGAGCCTCTAGTTTCCAGTTATCCTAATTTCACAGTCTAGGGAACATGTTTAGTTTTCTGTTTAGTCAGTTTGAGTTTTCACATCAATTTTGTGACCATGTAGGGACGGGCGAGATATCAATTTGGGTCCACACTTGTTGTACCAACTTGTCAGTTGAACAAAATATTCAGAGTTTCAGTGAATAAGCTTTGAATATAAAATTTTAAACTTATATCATACCAGCGTTTGTTAATTTGTAGTTAGATCCATTTTTTTAGTTCACCTGACCCAAAGGGTCAGTGTGAGTTATTGCCATCACTTGGCGTCCGTCCGTTGTCTGTCGTCCGTCGTCCATCCATTAAACTTTTCACATTTTCATCTTCTCCTCTGAAACTTCTGAAGCAAATTCAACTATGCTTTACAGGAATGATGTATGGAAGGTCCTTTACAAAGATTGCTCATTTGGTTCTGATCGGACAAAAAACTTGGCCGACAGCGTACAACTTAGGTTTAACATTGGACCCTATGGAAAAAAATCCCATTTTCATCTTCTGCTCTGAAACCACTGAAGCATATTCAACCAAACTTTTCAGGAATGATGTACTAAAGGTCCTTAACAATGCTTGCTCATTTTGTTCCGATCCGACAAAAAACATGGCCGCCAGCACGGAACATGGTTTAACATTGTACCCCATGGGAAAATCACATTTTCATCTTCTGCTCTGAAACAGCTGAAGCAAATTCAACCAAACTTTACAGGAATGATGTATGGAAGGTCCTTTACAATGAATGCTCATTTTGTTCTGATCCGACAAAAAAAAAAAAAACATGGCCGCCAGCGCGGAACTTAGGTTTAACATTGGACCCTATGGGAAAAATCACATTTTCATCTTCTACTCTGAAACCACAGAAGCAAATTCAACCAAACTTTATAAGAATGATGTACTAAAGGTCCTTAACAATTATTGCTCATTTTGTTCCAATCCGACAAAAAACATGGCCGCCAGCACAGAACATGGTTTATCATTGGACCCTATGGGAAATCACATTTTCATCTTCTGATCTGAAACGGCTGAAGCAAATTCAACCAAACTTAAGAGGAATGATGTACTAAAGGTCCTTAACAATGATTGCTCATTTCCTTCTGATCTGACCAAAAACATGGCCGCCAGGGCAGAACTTAGGTTTTTACATTGGACCCTATGGGAAAAATCATGTTCATCTTCTGCTCTGAAACCACTGAAGCAAATTCAACCAAACTTTACAGGAATGATGTACTAAAGGTCTTTAACAATGATTGCTCATTTCATTCCGATCCGGAAAAAAACATGGCCGCCAGCACGGAACATGGTTTAACATTGGACCCCATGGGAAAATCACATTTTTAGCTCACCTGACCCAAAGGGTCAGTGTGAGCTATTGCCATCACTTGGCGTCTGTCGTCCGCCGTCCGTCCGTCGTCCGTCTGTTAACTTTTCACATTTTCATCAACTCCTCTGAAACTACTGAAGCAAATTCAACCAAACTTTACAGAATTGATGCACATAAGGTCTTTTACAAAGAGTGCTCATTTTACTCTGATTCGACAAAAAACATGGCCGCCAGCACGGAACTTAGTTTAACATTGGCCTTATGGGAAATTCACATTTTCTTCATCTCCTCTGAAACCACTGAAGCAAATTCAACCAAACTTTACAGGAATGATGTATGGAAGGTCCTTTACAAAGATTGCTCATTTCGTTCCGATCCGATAAAAAACATGGCCNTCAGCGCGGAACTTAGGTTTAACATAGGACCCTATGGGAAAAATCACATTTTCATCAACTCCTCTGAAACTGCTGAAGCAAATTCAACCAAACTTTACAGGATTGATGCACTTAAGGTCTTTTACAAAGAGTGCTCATTTTATTCTGATTCGACAAAAAACATGGCTGCCAGCACGGAACTTAGTTTAACATTGGCCTTATGGGAAATTCACATTTTCTTCATCTCCTCTGAAACCACTGAAGCAAATTCAACCAAACTTTACAGGAATGATGTATGGAAGGTCATTTACAAAGATGGCTCATTTTGTTCTGATCCGATAAAAAACATGGCTGCCAGTGCCAAACTTAGGTTTAACATAGGACCCTATGGGAAAAATCACATTTTCATCAACTCCTCTGATACTGCTGAAGCAAATTCAACCAAACAGGATTGATGCACTAAAGGTCCTTTACAAGGATTGCTTATTTTATTCCGATTTGACAAAAAACATGGCCGCCAGCACGGAACATGGTTTAACATTGTACCCCATGGGAAAATCACATTTTCATCTTCTGCTCTGAAAC
>MJUU01059067.1:54170-100636 GCA_002080025.1 Modiolus philippinarum | reverse complement strand
AAGGTCCTTAACAAAGATTGCTCATTTCGTTAAAAACATGGCCACCAGCACAGAACATAGTTTATTTTGGCCCTATGGGAAATTCACATAAAAAACATGGCCACCATGCAGAACATCGAAAACCCTGCTTCAGCATTTTGTCAGGTGAGCGATACAGGCTCAGTGTCTGAGCCTCTAGTTTTAGTTCACCTGACCCAAAGGGTCAGTGTGAGCTATTGCCATCACTTGGCGTCCGTCCATCGTCTGTCGTCCGTCCGTCGTCTGTCGTCCGTCGTCCATCCATTAAACTTTTCACATTTTCATCTTCTCCTCTGAAACTTATGAAGCAAATTCAACCAAGCTTTACAGGAATGATGTATGGAAGGTCCTTTACAAAGATTGCTCATTTGGTTCTGATTGGACAAAAAACTTGGCCGACAGCACGCAACTTAGGTTTAACATTGGACCCTATGGAAAAAATCACATTTTCATCTTCTGCTCTGAAACCACTGAAGCATATTCAACCAAACTTTACAGGAATGATGTACTAAAGGTCCTTAACAATGATTGCTCATTTTGTTCCGATCCGACAAAAAACATGGCCGCCAGCACGGAACATGGTTTAACATTGGACCCCATGGGAAAATCACATTTTCATCTTCTGCTCTGAAACAGCTAAGCAAATTCAACCAAACTTTACAGGAATGATGTATGGAAGGTCCTTTACAATGAATGCTCATTTTGTTCCGATCCAACAAAAAAAAACATGGCCGCCAGCGCGGAACTTAAGTTTAACATTGGACCCTAAGGGAAAAATCACATTTTCATCTTCTGCTCTGAAACCACAGAAGCAAATTCAACCAAACTTTATAAGAATGATGTACTAAAGGTCCTTAACAATTATTGCTCATTTTGTTCCAATCCGACAAAAAACATGGCCGCCAGCACAGAACATGGTTTAACATTGGACCCTATGGGAAATCACATTTTCATCTTCTGATCTGAAACGGCTGAAGCAAATTCAACCAAACTTAAGAGGAATGATGTACTAAAGGTCCTTAACAATGATTGCTCATTTCCTTCTGATCTGACCAAAAACATGGCCGCCAGGGCAGAACTTAGGTTTTACATTGGACCCTATGGGAAAAATCATGTTCATCTTCTGCTCTGAGACCACTGAAGCAAATTCAACCAAACTTTACAGGAATGATGTACTAAAGGTCCTTAACAATGATTGCTCATATCATTCCGATCCGGAAAAAAACATGGCCGCCAGCACGGAACATGGTTTAACATTGGACCCCATGGGAAAATCACATTTTTATCTTCTTCTCTGAATCGGCTGAAGCAAATTTAACCAATCTTTACAGGAATGATGTATGGTAGGTCCTTTACAAAGTTTGCTCATTTCGTTTTGGATCCGACAAAAAACATGGCCGCCATCGAGTAACTTTAGTTTAACATTGGACCCTATGGGAAAAATCACATTTTCATCTTCTGTTCTGAAACCACTGAAGCAAATTCAACCAAACTTTACAGAAATGATGTATGGAAGGTCTTTTACAAGGTTTGCTCAATTCATTCAGGTCTGACAAAAAACATGGCCTCCAACGTGGAACTTAGGTTTAACATTGGACCCTATGGGAAAAATCACATTTTCATCTTCTGCTCTGAAACCACTGAAGCAAATTCAACCAAACTTAATAGGACTTATGTACTTAAGGTCCTTAACAATGATTGCTCATTTCGTTCCAATCCGACAAAAAACATGGCCGCCAGCACGGAACATGGTTTTAATTGGACCCTATGGGAAAATCACATTTTATCACATTTTCATCTTCTTCTCTGACTTGGCCGAAGCAAATTCAACCAAACTTTGATGTATGGAAGGTCCTTTACAAAGTTTGCTCATGATCCAATCCAACAAAAAAACATGGCCGCCAGCAAGGAACATGGTTTAACATTGGACCCTATGGGAAAATCACATTTTCCTCTTCTGCTCTGAAGCGACTGAAGCAAAGTCAACAAAACTTTACATGAATGATGTACTAAAGGTATGTGAAAACTATACTTTTCATTATCTTCTCTGAAGCTATTTAAGCAAATTTAACTTAACTGTGATGGAATGGTGTATTGAAGGTCCTTTGCAAAGATTACTCATTTCAATAGGATCAGACTAAAAACACTTGGATAACATAGCTTAACATTAGACCTCATTGGTAAAATCGACTTTTTTGGTCATGCATGGCATAGAAGCATTTTGTCAGGTGAGGGATACAGGCTCAGTCTCTGAGCCTCTAGTTTATATTATTTTTCTGTAAATAAAACATTTGATGGTCCATACAGTGAAAACACTCCAACACTTTTTACCTGTGTCAGAAGGTAGTAGACTGGGGGTAGAGGGAAAACTCCTTTTTCTCCACAAATTACTTGTTTTGATTGGTAGGAATAAAACAAACGATTCATAATTTTTATCATAAATAGAAATAGAATATTCATGTTATCATGAAACTGCAGTCCTTTTATAAAATAATTCAAAGTTCCAGCATCAAAATATCTAGATTTTGAATGGCATCTCAAAAATATTAAAATTAATGGAAGTCAGATTTTTGGAAAGGGAGGTAATTCTTTCTGCTTGACGTTCAGTATTAAGGAATATTAAACCTTTTATACAGTTTTCCTGACATTGTGAAAAAACGGGACAGTGATTTTTTATAAAATTTTGATATAAGTCATTTATATGGAGGACCTTTTATTTCCCAGTTTTGGTTGAAAATTTACTGTTAGAATTTTCATCTAGAAGAAATTGAATGAAGCTGTGTTTACAGTAATATTTTGACAACATATTTCCTTTTTTACTGCAAATCAATACTTCATGCATGCTTATGATCATTATTGTTTCATATTTAGGTCTACAAGTTTTTATGAAGAAGTTCAGCAATTAATAGTCTTTTAATGCCAATTCTTATACATTTTGTATATCTACAGTGCAGTAGTATACGCTTCATGGTGATTTCTTACCAGAATTTAAGACTCCTAAGATAGGAATGTTTCTGTGAACAAAAAAAATAAAAAATCTTATGGTGAAAGTTTTAAAAAAATTTTCTGTAATAATATCAGAACATAATTGTTGCATACTGCAAATTTAAAGAAAATTGACTGTGTGGAAAATTTTTGGGTTACCCGGGTCTACAAACTTGAACATAAGAAGTGGGGTTATATAAGAAGTATCAAGAAAACTAAACTTCAATTCAAACTGTACTTTAATTTACATCCACAAAGAATAACTTGCATTATTATTTACCTGGCATAAGTGTGTTACTTTCTTATCATTTGCTTCTTGAGTAAAATAATTGTACAATAAATTTTGAAAGAGAGTACATTTTTGTATATTAAGATGTGTAAATATGTAGTCATAGGTCCTATTAAATGAATTAAAATATAACAGTAAAAAGGTAACACAGAATGAATGTGTTTTTATCCATATCTAAAAATAAACAATGAGTAGCTTACTATAAATTGTTTATCAATAATGTATTGGACTTCATACATAATGTACATTTATGACCTTCGAAACATGAATGAGTTACGGTTTCTTAAAATGTCAGTATAAATTAAACGAAACAAGCTCTGTGTTGTGTAACTTTCATATACAGGAAATGAATAAATACAATAATTGTAGGATGTAGAGCCAGAAGTTAAAAATCATGTGAAATAACTAGGATTTAATGATTTGCTTACTGGTAGAATCTGATTAAATGTATCTGAATGTGTTTTCAGAGTGACATAAAACTGGTTAGGATGAAATTCTTCATATAATGAAAGAGTAAACAAATTCAACACTAAACACCTACACTGTAGAACTTCAGGTGAAACATAGTCTCCTCACTAATTGGATAACAATGATGACTAAGTTAACAGATATATCAAAGATAAAGTTTATTGTTTTACATTACAGAGAAAATTTCCTGTTTACCTGGTCAAAAAATAATGTTTATGTCCTCGATCCTGTGAATGTCAAGGTGATTTTCTGGACAGATCTAGGATCAGGTAAAACTTAGATATGTTATAACAATCAAGTAGTTGTTTCTTTTAAGATTAGCGTTTTTTCTGAAATAGATAAATAAATGGCAAACAGTTTATTTGTCATACCAGCTGCTTAATCTGTCTATCATAAACATTTCATCCAAAGATCTCCTCTGAAACCTCAAGCTAATTTGAACTGAACTTAGTGACAATTATTCTTCCATAATCCTCTTTAAAATTGTTGTCTGCTAGTTCCCTACGTAATCTAAGATGGCCACTATCAGAGACCATAAGCAAAGATTCTTTGAACTTACTTGAATGGCTGGAACTGAAATTTACAAGCAAGGAATGAAAATCATAGTGGTACTTGACTTGGACAAAATATTTCCAGATTTCATGCAGTCAACACTTGTTTAATGTTCTCACTGTTAGAAAAAGAGATTTACTATCAATTATGTCTTTCAGAAATACAAAACATAGTCAGTAGTGAAGGATACCTGTTTATATTTTATGCGAATGGAAGTATCCAAAAGACGAAGATTTATCTTATTCCGCAGTGTGTTTCATTTTTGATTGCTAAAAAGTCATGGATTCTAGCTGCTGAAATATGTTCTTATTTTCATGTGTGGATTGAGAAAATGAGATGGAAAAAATATTTATCACATTCTGATATAGAAAAATTAAAAGTGCACTGTAAAAATTCTGGGAATGAAACATTAGTTACAATTATTGAAAATATGATTTTGACATATCCGACACTTCAGGATAGTGGATCAGAATTTGAAGATTCTTTCTCTGATAGAAGTCGATCTAGTAGCAATGCTTCTGTAACAAAATTAGAATCTGGAATCTATAGAATAAATAGTCAGAATTCATTACTGGCTCCGGAAATTATGAGTATTCCTGAAGATTTTCAGAAAGTATCAACAAAAGTAGATAATCCAGTATTAAAAAATTTAAAATCTGAAATTATTGATTTAATGGATAACCCTAGCCACGAATTTGTCACAGAAAAAAATGATTACAAGGTAAAGAATGGATCGCTATCACATGATTCACATACTACAACAGATATTCCCGACATCCAATATGGACCAGCCAGTATTTCATCATACTCCAAAGATTCTGAAAATTGTCATCCTGAAAATAATAGGAAATTAGAAAATGATGTAGCTGTAAATAAAATAGATGAAAATAAAACTTTGATAAAAAGTGAAGTAGAAATCAGGGACAACGCCCACCATGTAGTGACAAATTCAAATGTATTAGTGAATGGTGATGGCATATCTGAAGCTGATACATTATCATTAAAATCATTAGAAGACACTACTGATGGTATAAATTTTAAATGTAAAAATGAGAATTTGACAATTGATGAAGATCAAGATCAGTATAAGGAAAATAAGATGATGAGAAATGATAATCCTGAACTAAATCATATAAATATTCAACAGGATGTTATAGAACCTCTTTCTGAACAAGGTTAGATAGTAGAGTTAAGATATTTGTTACACACTTAAGGATGGTCCCTCTTCAATTTCATTATATCAAGATTTTAAAATTAGTATCTTTATTTATTAGAACATCGATCATACATCATTTTAAGCAAAAATATTGATAGGTCAGTGTGCCTGTTTTTATACGACCGCAAAAAAATTTTTGAGGTCGTATATTGGTATGATACTGTTGGCGTCGGCGTCTGTAGACTCTTCGTTTCCGTGTGATAACTTCAGTTCTAGTTGATCAATCCTTATGAAATTTTAACATAATGTTCCTTGTCACAAAAGGAAGGTTGGGATTGGTTTTGGGTTTTGTGGCCCCACCCGTTTTTTTAAAAAGGGCCAAAAGGACCAAATTAGGTGTTTTCATATATTGGGCTGTAGAATATTTATTATTCATCGGATTTTGATGGGGTTTCTTTCAGTGTGTTCCTAAGGAAATTTCTAATCGGATGTATGCAACGGATTTCATGTCACATGTACCGTTAATGAGGTAAATGGGTCCCAAAAGGGGAAAATCTCATAAATCTATTTTTTTCATTTTTTGTCCGATTTTTATCCAGTTTTTTTCATTAGATTCCATATGAAAAATTAATATAGAGCTCAACTATTATTGTTTTGGTAACTTGTTTTGTTTCCAAGCTATGAGGGGGCCGAACGGGGCAAAATTGCAAATTCGCGGACTACCTGAAATTTTTATTTTTTATCGGATTTCGATGGGATTTGTTTCTTTGAATTCCTCTTGATATAAGCTTTCAGTAATTATGTCAACAGATTTAGCATAGCTCTTACCGTTTCCGAGCTACAAGGGGTCAAAGGGGCCAAAATTGCAAATTTTCTAAATATGTGAAGTCTTTATTTTTCATCAGATTTCGATGGGATTTTTTCTTTGAATTCCTCTTGATATAAGCTTTCAGTAGTATGCCAATGGATTTTGCGTAGCTCTTACCGTTTCCGAGCTACAAGGGGTCAAAGTGGCCAAAATTTCAAATTTTCGAAATATGTGAAATCTTTATTATTCATCGGATTTCTATCAGATTTTTTTCTTTGGATTCTTCTTGATATTATAATTTTATATAATTAGCTTACAGTAGTAAGTCAACAAATTTGGCATAGCTTTTCCCGTTTCCGAGCTAGAGGGGCCAAAGTGGCCAAAATTGCAACTGATTCAAGCTCTTTATTGTGTCCATTTAATACTGTACAGCTCACACGGATGAACGCAAAGTCCTTGTTTTTGGGTGGATTTTCGCGACGTGGACTGATTAGCCAAGTCCGTGTAGCAGGGTGGACGATCGCGGACTTCCACCTTAAATTACGTGACCCAACGTGGACAAATTTTTGAAAACGGAATCCTCGTGGAACCATCGCGGCCACACCGAGGAAATATTAGATGTACATATGTTTGATTTCATTGCAAACATAAAAATCGAGGAATATTTACATCCTTGGACTAACATGTTTGATTTCGTTGCAAACATACAAACCCAGGAATATTTACAGCATGGGACTAACATTATTTGTCCCAGTCGTATCGTAGTTCATTATAAACGGAAACCAAATGCATGTAAAAATATAAATAAAACATTCAACATTCCTAGATATGTATGTATTCTCTTTATCGCACATCCTGGTTATTGATTTTTGCCTGGGGTGAAACATTGAGAAATCTTCAGTAAGTCTATGGTAAAAGTCCGAGTCTAAAATAAAATTCCTTAAACATATATTTTCAAAATAAAAATATGTGTTTCCAGGTCACTTTGAATTCACTAAAATCCAATCACATTTTTATTTGAATCATTCCAACATGAAATAAACAGATCCCAATTTTTAGTGCTGTAATGGTAAACAGAAGGCAAAATCTAGAAGACTTCCGAATGTTCACCCCAGAACCAGTCCAGGTAAATTTAAATGCTGACATTTGATTGGTCAATACACTGATGTGACATCACATCGATAAAGAGAATTTGTTATCAAAAGCATGCTTCAATAATTGTTGAAAGAGCGCCTCTACCTAATTTGTATTCATATTACCTGAGATATTGATTTTTTTCATTGGCCGGTTTTTGTTCTATTTTTAGAAAATTACCTAGTGCCTATCTTCTATATATAAAATCTAATGGCTTCCGAAATGTGCTATATCCAGGCTTTATTTTAAATTTTAAGCTATTTATGATAAAGATTTCATAGACAACAATTTTTGAAAGAATATTTTGATAAAAGTTATAAATCTGAGACCTGACAAGTGACAATTACGCAACTAGACGATGCCGAGGGATTCTTGTTGTTGACAGTGAATATTTTATTTTTATTTCCATCTACGCAAATTTCCGCTTGAAAATATTTGAAAGAACAGTGGTTTGACAGAATATTCATGCTTATTTTCACGGCAACGCCAACGAGACAAACAAAAAATTTAGGCTTGCAAATATCGTATAATTCTAAAATAACTTGACGATCTGCATGGGAACATTGGTTGTCAAAGAAAATAATATTTATATAACTTCAACATGTTCAACCAGTCAAACTTTCTGATTATGATAATTTTGGGGAAAATGGTCATTTGTTGACATTAAGCTCAATATTTTCAATTATATTTTTCACGACAACACAATGATTTCTAGATGCTGACCCGCGATGATTCCACGTTCAACACGATGTCACGAGGGGTCCACACAGGTAAATATTTTGTCCACGTTCTCAATTAGGTTGTCCACGTTCAAGATCGCGGTGGAATTCCACGTTTGGCAAAATTTGTCCGTGATGACAACAAGGATTTTGCGTTTTCCATGTGAGCTGTACAGTAACTGTATCAAGCTCTTTACTGTGTCCTAACTCAGTTTGAATTACTTGTTCAAATTTCAGTATTTGACATGCTGCGGTCGTATCATGCTGCGCTCGGCGTAGCCCTTTATTGAGATTTAAGTGCCCAAAATTTTGGCGGGAAACTGAACTCCTCTTGATTTTTCATTTACTTAGCATTAAGACAGTCGCCAACGGGAATACAATGAAGATATATCAAGAATTGTATCAAATTTTGTCAAAAGTTTATTCAAGATGTATTCAAACATATTGAAAAGAAAAGTGGGGGTCAGTGTGCAAGATTTTCTAATGCATCATGGTGGATAAAATAAGAGAATTCCGAAAGTCAAAGACAGATTCAAAAACCTGAGGAGTGACAATCCTTAATTCATTTCAAATATATAGTAAAACTTTGATGACTTGAACACCCAAGGGACTCATGAAAACAGTTTGAGCTATAGAGGTCAAATCATGTTTAAATTTGAACAAATATGGTTTGAGAAAATCCATGGTGATTGAGTTCTGGCAGTTTGAGCCATTGAAGCGTTTGCTGTTTGAGCTACTTAATTACCGAAAAGCATCAGAATATTTGCTACAGTCTTATTTTCGCCCTTTATCTTTGAACATGAAAGTAGCGAAAATAAAACTGCCTTGAAAATTTCTCTGTGTACAGTACAGCCTTATCAAAAGAGCCTTTATAATCACACAACTTGTTGAGGATGTAATGAATACTGTAAACCGGGAAATTTTCGCGGCAGTTTTATTTTTCGCGATTTTCACGTTTGGAATGGAAGCGCGAAAATAAAATGGCACGAATATATTAGTGTATTATTGAAGTAAATGGTCAACAATTTTGCAGCGCAAATTCAAAACTGCACAAACTAAAATCATGTCAATTTACTGAGAAATAAAGATGGTGCGGAAATTTCTCAGTTTACAGTATGTCAAGAGAAGACAATTTTTTTTTACAATTTACAGTTTTAAAGGTTACAGGTATAGACATAAAAATAATATAACAAAGGATTTAAATAAGAAATTGAACAATCTGTTTTTTTGAAGTGTGTATCCAGCCCATTGTTTCGCAAACTGAAGATGATGTCACACCATTAATCATACCTACTGGTAGTCCAACCAAAAAGAAGAAGTCAAAGAAAAAGAAGACAGTTAATGATGTTATACTAGATGAAGATTTAGACAAGTTTCAGAAGAAAGAGAGTAAGTTTGGATTTATAATTCTGTAGCATTAGAAATAAAGGTGATCCTGTCCTGAGTATTTTCCAATTATGATTCAAATGCACTCTTGTACCAGTGAGAGCACTAACCTTCGCTACATGCAAACTGATATTATTACAAATGTAGACAAAATGGTAAATTTTACTGAAATTGCATCTAATAGCGCAATATTTATATAGAAATTTAAGTAATTATATACTATTGAAGAATTTATTACCAATCAAATGAAATCAATTGAAAAGAATTTCTACTCTCTTTTAAGTAGGATTTAAGGGTACAGTCACCAGCTCTGGAAACTGCTGTATTGCATGGAAGCTGAGTTCAAAATTTAGCACATGTTCATGCAATTGTCTCATCTGCACAAAGCTGACACAAAAAATATATTTGAAATTAAGGTAGTTGGGGTGTAATGGTTTCTGACATAAGAACTTTTTAAAAATTTGTACAATGAATTTTCAGCAATATGCTATAAAAATATGCAAAAAAATTAAGGGGTCATAGATATGTAGAAAAAGGACACAGTTCTAAAGATTGGTCAATTGTTTTTTTTTCGCAATATAGTTACAATAGAATTATATGGGAAATAGCCCTATACCACTTTTCAAGGGCATATTTTTTCTATAAGCAGACATACAATTTTTTTCAAAACTTTGTATATTTATTGGTATGATATAGAACTTCAATTTAAAAACGTAAAAAAATATGTCACAGACCTTTTGAAACATGTAGAATTTTTTAGGGGAGATAACTTAATGAGACCACAAATTAAAAAAACAGCATTTTTGTTTTTTTGAAAAATTATAATAAATGTGTTTTGATAAAATGCTTTTTACAAATCAAAAAAAGAATTGGGATCAACTACCTTATTTTTTTTTTAACAAACTTTGAAAATTTGACCTATTCATGGTATTTCAGTATGGAATTATCTCCCTTTCATAAAACATTTTTAATTTTTGGCAAATATGTAATACTATTCAAACAAACTTGATACTTATTGTTCATTTTTAATTAAATTATTGTATTTAAGACATACAAAATCATTTAGACAACATTCTCATTGAATTATTGAATTTTTGCTTAGATGTGCAAAAAAGATGCTCAGTTTTAGACACCCCAACTACCTTATTAAGCTCTGACCTAAATTATCTATTAATTTTATTAACAAGTCTAACTCTAAATATATACATGTATATATACATGTAGCCATAAACCGGTTTAACCCTACTACTAGCTTTTGCTAGTGTCGGTACCAAGTCTGGCTGCCCCGAGTTCCTATCCTTGTTTACGTTTGTCTTTTGTCTTGTTTTTGTTTTTCCTGTGTAGTTCTCTGGCAAGTTGTGGCATGTGATTGTAATTTTCAGCCATTGTAGATGTTTCCTGTTATCCCCTGTTTTACATTTATAAAAAAAGTCAACAGACCTTAAAGTAGCAAGGAATCCCCCAATGATTGATTGATTGATATGGTGTTTAACATCACTTTCAGCAGTATTTCAGCCATCTCATGATGGTCAGTTTTAGTGGTGGAGGAAGCCGGAGTGCCCAGAGAGAACCACCGACCTTGGGCAGGTAACTGACATACTTTATCACTTAAGATTGGAAGTGAAGTGCACCCTTTTTTGTAATGTACAAAGTGGGGCGCGAACTCACACTGCAGTGGTGATAGACTACAGTGGTTGTATAGGTAGTAGAACTACCTTAACCACTCGGCCACCCAGGCCCCTCCCCATATGATACAACCATACATTGTTCAATGTAGAGCGTGCCATTGTGCCATTCCCGCAATTTTTGCTTGATTGGCGTGCTGGATAAATCTTCCTGGGCCAATACAGGCGCGCTGCAATTTTTACTATTTTGATATCTCCCCTTTCGTAATTTACTGGAAATAGGAGTCCGAACAGGATTTAAAAATAAATACGCCAGTCAGAGTCAGTAAGGCGATTTTCATTGAGGCAGATCAGAAGGCGTTGTAAATCAGCGTCTGTACATCATTCATATTATTACGAGTTCATTGACATTGATGCTTATGAAGCGTATAAATTTCTTCTTATTTTGTCTCTACGGCGGGATAAGCGAATAAAAACTGTAACACAAACATCTGAGAATCAAAATGAAGCAGACAATTTAGAAAATTCAAAACGTACTAGATCAATCGGTGACATCGTCACTATGATCGGCAACTCGAAAATTTCAGCATGATTGAACCTATTATTCAAAGACTCTTCAATTTTTGATAGTGATAAACAGCATATGACATGCTCACTTTGTGTTAAACTAATAAAAAGAACCCATTTACGTCCTGTTGCTGTAATGGGTATTCTATAACTGCTATGTCATGGTCAACAACTTAGTGTCCATCGTTTTTTTAGCTCGCCGGGACGAATGTCCGGAGAGTTATTGTCATACCCCCGGTGTCGGTGTCGGCCTCGGCGTCTTCGGCGTCGGCATCGGCATCAGCAAAACTTTAACCTGGCTTGTGGAATTGAGACCTGAATAGCTAGGATGTTGATATTTGGTATGTGACTTCCTTGTGATGAGAGCTTTCTTCTGGTACTATACTTGTAGACATTTTGACCTTGACCTTGCCCTNAAGATTGCTCATTTCGTTCCGATCCGATAAAAAACATGGCCGCCAGCACGGAACATAGTTTAACATTGGCCCTATGGGAAATTCACATTTTCATCTTCTCCTCTGAAACCACTGAAGCAAATTCAACCAAACTTTACAGGAATGATCTATGGAAGGTCCTTTACAAAGACTGCTCATTTCGTTCCAATCCGATAAAAAACATGGCCGCTAGCGCGGAACTTAGGTTTAACATTGGACCCTATGGGAAAACTCAAATTCTCTTCTTCTCCTCTGAAACCACTAAGGCAAATGTTACCAAACTTTACAAGAATGATGTACTTAAGGTCCTTAACAAAGATTGCTCATTTTGTTCCGATCCGATAAAAGACATGGCCGCCTGCACGGAACATAGTTTAACATTGGCCCTATGGAAATTCACATTTTCATCTTCTCCTCTGAAACCACTGAAGCAAATTCAACCAAACTTTACAGGAATGATGTATGGAAGGTTCTTTACAAAGATTGCTCATTTCGTTCCAATCCGATAAAAAACATGGCCACCAGCACGGAACTTAGGTTTAACATTGGACCCAATGGGAAAATTCACATTTTAATCTTCTCCTCTGAAACCGCTGAGGCAAATTCAACCAAACTTTACAGGAATGATGTACTAAAGGTCCTTAACAAAGATTGCTCATTTTGTTCTGATCGGATAACAAAAATGGCCGCCAGCACGGAAGATAGTTTAACATTGGCCCTATGGGAAATTCACATTTTCATCTTCTCCTCTGAAACCACGAAGCAAATTCAACCAAACTTTACAGGAATGATGTATGGAAGGTCCTTTACAATGATTGCTCATTTTGTTCAGATCTGATAAAAAACATGGCCGCCACCGCAGAACTAAGGTTTAACATTGGACCCTATGGGAAAATTCACATTTTCTTCTTCTGCTCTGAAACTGCTGAAGCAAATTCAACCAAGCTTTACAGGCATGATGAACTGAAGGTCCTTAACAAAAATTGTTCATTTAGTTCAAATCCAAAAAAAAACATGGCCGCCAGCACAGAACATAGTTTATTTTGGCCCTATGGGAAATTCACATAAAAAACATGGCCACCATGCAGAACATCGAAAACCCTGCTTCAGCATTTTGTCAGGTGAGCGATACAGGCTCAGTGTCTGAGCCTCTAGTTGTAATGTACAAAGTGGGGCGCGAACTCGCACTGCAGTGGTGATAGACTACAGTGGTTGTATAGGTAGTAGAACTACCTTAACCACTCGGCCACCCAGGCCCCTCCCCATATGATACAACCATACAGTGTTCAATTTAGAGCGTGCCATTGTGCCATTCCCGCGATTTTTGCTTGATTGGCATGCTGGATAAATCTTCCTGGGCCAATACAGGCGCGCTGCAATTTTAACTATTTTGATATCTCCCCTTTCGTAATTTACCGGAAATAGGAGTCCGACAGTATTTAAAAATAAATACGCCAGTCAGAGTCAGAAAGGCGATTTTCATTGAGGCGGATCAGAAGTCGGTGTAAATCAGCGTCTGTACATCATTCAGATTATTATGAGTTCATTGACATTGATGCTTATGAAGCGTATAAATTTCTTCTTATTTTGTCCCTACGGAGGGATAGGCGAATAAAAACTGCAACATAAACATCTGAGGATCAAAATGAAGCAGACAATTTAGAAAACTCAAAACGTACTAGATCAATCGGTGACATCGTCACTATGATCGGCAACTCAAAAATTTCAGCATGATTGAACCTATTATTCAAAGACTGTCTTCAATTTTTGATAGCGATAAACAGCATATGACATGCTCACTTTGTGTTAAACTAATAAAAAGAACCCATTTACGTCCTGTTGCTGTAATGGGTATTCTTTAACTGCTATGTCATGGTCAACGACTTAGTGTCCATCGTTTTTTTTCATTTGCCCTCAAGTACAAGTTTTTGCCCCCTCCTATGATGAGGAACCTGGGCCGGCATGACCCCCTTAATCCAAATTCTAGATTGAACACTGACCATATTGGAAAAGCCCCTTGGCAAAAATTAAAAAAACTGTTTTGCAACCCTGCCTAGAGGAACAAACTGACCAGTCTATGCTCTTGTATGGTGGAGCAAATTGACCAGTCTTTGCGATTACCTATTGAAGCAAGATGACCAGTCTTTGCTCAAGCCTAGTGGAGATGTTGACTAGTCTTTTCTCTTGCCTAGTGTTGCAAGTTGAATAGTCTTTGTTTTGCCTTTTTGAGCAGCTGCAAATATATAAAAAGTCCTTGGTTTGGTATGCCAAGGGATCATTAATGGTGTTCAAAAGTAATTAATGCATGTTCTGTTGATTATTTTGCAGTGAAAAGATCAAAGAGCATGGGATCAATTCCAAAAACAGTTGAAAAAAGTAGGTAAAATATAGAATCAGATAGAATGGTTTGATTCACTTTTAGAATCAGTTATATAATGTATTTATTATCCCCACACCCAACGGAGTTGGAGAGGGGATATAGCATCTTGCCCGTCTGTCCGTCCATCCATCAGAGTGTCCATCCCTTCATCCTACCTCAGGTTTAAGTTTGCATTAAGGTTCAATACTGAGAAACTACATGTGGCACATCAATCATCTTTGGTCAGTGGATGCATCTTGGAGAGTAATGCTGCTTCAGATAATAATTTGGTCACTCTGACTTACATTTTTTGTCTCATCCGAGACGAAAGATTCGGAAAGCAAGACATAGGCATGTAGAGTATGACGGCGGCAACAGAGTAAACTCAAGTTATTTTATAGAACCCTTTGATGTAGGATCTTTACATGTGGTCCATTGGTAGCAAACAGTGAACCCTATCTAGCAGACTCAAAATTATGTGACCTTGACCTGTATTTCATGGTCCATTGCCCAGGTTAATTTTTTTTGCTTAAGTCTGTTTCTCAATAACTACAAGTGATAAGTCAATAATATTTGAAATATAGCTTGGTGTTGGTTAGTACATGTCAGTCTGTCATATGACTTTTAACCTTGACCTCAATTTCACAGTCCAGTTCAGAGGTTAAGTTTTTTGCTTAAGTCTGTTTCTCAATAACTACAAGTGATAAGTCAATGCTATTTTGTTTATAGCTTGGTCTTGGTTACCGGTAGTACATGTCAGCCTGGCATATTGCTTTTGACCTTGACCTCAATTCTATGGTCTAGTGAACATGGTCAAGGTTTTCTGAGAAGACCAGTTTCTCAATAGCTGTAAGTGGTAGGGCAATGATATTTGGCATGTAGGTTGCCCTTGAGGAGTACATGACTGTCTGCCATATGGATTTTGATCTTGTCCTCAATTTCATGGTCTTGTAAAGTTGGTGAAGTTTTTCATATTAGATCTTATTCTGAATAACTGTAGGTGGCAGGACAATAATATGGGTTATGTAGGTTTCTCTTAAGTAGTACCATATGTTTATATGCCCCAAGAATCTTAAGATTCGAGGGGCATATAGTTTTTGGTCCGTCTGCAAAAACTTTAACATACATTATAAGTGGTTATTTTTGTAGGACACAAATTTCGCGATTTCTTTCAAAATTGCTGGATTTTATTTTCGTTGGACTCAAATTTTTCGTGATTGCTTACCATTAACCCCAAAAAGTCGCATAAAAATTATATTTCAAGGTATGCAATTTTTGCGACTTCAGAGTGGTCGCGAATAGAGCGAAAATAACCACTTATATGGTATAGTATAATTTTTGAATGGTAAGTGATAGGGCTTTCATATTTTGCATGTGTATTCCTTGTTGCAAGACCTATCAAAGATGCCAGAATTTTTGACCTTGTGACCTTGACCTTGGCATGAGATTGACTTTTTGAAAAAGATAATAAATCTTTAACATTTGTTATATCTTTTGAATGGTAAGTGATATGGCTTTCATATTTTGCATGTGTATTCCTTGTAACAAGACCTTTTAATTGGTACCAGAATATTTGACCTTGTGACCTTGACATTGGCATGTGAACAACTGCATAAAAACTTTAACATCAAGTATATCTTTCGAATAGTAAGTGATAGGGCTTTCATATTTTGCATGTGTATTTTTTGTGGGAAGACCATTCAGTTAGTACCAAAATATTTGAATTCATGACTTTGACCTTGGCATGTGACTGTCCATTAAAATTTCATCAGAAAAATGAAATTATATTTTGTTTTATTTATATACATTGTATATATATATAAACATTAAGCTCATTTATGAGAAAATATGTCTTGATATCTAAAGAATTGGTATTGTAGAAAAATCTTTTAAATTATTCAGCATATTTCTTCATTTAAATCTCACATTTTGTATATCATTTGAATAGTAAGAGACAGTGTTTTGTACACATATTTCACAGGTATTTTTATTTAGTTGTCCAAACAAAGTTTGGTGTACTAGTAAGTAAGTAAGTAAGTAATTGTTTATTATAGTGACATGTATAAATTATACAATAGTGCAAATAATAAATCAATTCAAGACAATATACAACCAGCCCAATGGACCTATAAGTCACCTAGATATGTCTTATCATAAAAGTTTATCACTGACAATTTGTTAAATTCAATTAAAGTTGTCAAAACAAATTCAGTCTAAATAAATATAGTAGAAAAAGAATTACAGTTAATTGTGGTTTTAAATGAAATTGCGCCTTTTCTGATAAGCTTTCACAATGTAATCTGCCAGTTTCTAGTGAATTGTTCCATCAAAAATTTGATTTTCTCATTATCACAAATTCAAAGAAAATTATTGGACTTAATAATATCACCAAGTATATGTTCTCGAATATCAGTATAAAATGAGCACTGTAGTAAGAAATCAGTTTCAGTTTCAATATCATGACTATCACAGAATCTACAAAGTCTATCTTCTGGACATTCGCCGATGTATCTTCCTGTTTCCACTCTTAATGGTAATATTCCACATCTAAATTGTGCTAAGTGTGAATGTTTTTGTTTGTTTAAATTCAACTTAACGTAATGTTCCTGCTCAAACTCTGTTTTAAAAGTTACATATGTTCGTAGTTTTGATATTGTTTGTATAGAGTCTTTCCATATACTTGAATATAGCCTTTTAATATTTGATTCTAGTCTGCAAGTCTTTAATGGCTTTAGAATCAAAATAGGTATCTAAGTTCAACTGATGAAGCACGTCCTTCAATTCACGACACCAATTGTTCGTACACTTAAAATAGTCAATGTTAAATGCCAATTTCGTGATACGGTCATCTTCAAAAAGTAGAATTCTGTTCCATAGTCGCACCATACTGATCCATCGCCGGTATTGGCCTGGAATCCAGCCTACTTCTTCATATAAAGCTAAAATAGGCGCAAAACGATGTACACCAAGATGATAACGAATCGCTCAGGTATGAATATTGTCTATAGCTTGGTACTTCCAATATCCCCATACACCAGACGCATAGTCCAAAATTGGTACAACACTACAGTTTTTCATATGATTTGAATCCAAAGTCTTTATAACTATGAATGTTCGAGATTTTCTTTCCCAATGCTCTTCCGCCACCTTTTGCCAAAAGTTGTACTGATAACACTGATAAACAGTTAATTATAAATGAAAAAAAAAGGTGGAGGTGAAAATTGCTTTCTTAATAATGCTTTGATAATGATTGGAGGGGGTCATCTGGGTAACTTCTGTGTTTGCTTCCAATTAAAGCCAACATTTGTTGTTATTTGACTTTTACATTGATACCAGTATTTATTACTACATATTAATTTATCAGAAGCACATTTACTATTGTTTAATGTGCTAAATGTTTCTTTTTAACTTTTACTCTACTTGGGGGCATAAGTGTTTCACAAAAAAAAAACATAAATATCAGTGTCTATTGAACTTGTTAAGATTTTCAGTATTTGTTAGTTGTAGGTTGATGATATTTGGTAAATTAGTTGGTCTTTGGTAGTACATGACAGTTGATCATATCACAGGGGCTTGTGACGAAAAAATAATTATAGCTCTAACCCACTAAAAAACCAAAGGGAGGAATCTCAGAATCTAAACATTGCATAGTGCACTTTTTCAAATCAGTCTAACGTATATTCCCTTCATGTATACATGTAGACACTGACATCCGGTTGAAGCTTACTAAATATATTTTCAATATATCCACTCATCTTGACCCTCATTGTTGACTACCAGGTTCTACAAGTCAATGTTTTCCACAATGCGCCTCCGACGAAAACTCCTTCCATATTATTTACATGGCAGACATTACAGTGAATTCGGATCTGCAATGTCATTGGTCGAAAATAAAACACGTACTATTGGTGCAGAATATACTAACTCCATCATAGGAGCACCATAGTACGTGTTTTATTTTCGACCAATGAAATTGCAGATCCGAATTCATGGAGATATGAATAAATTTGTATGTTTACATATAACTTTTTACATAATAAATTTTATAAAATGAGCAAAATAAGCACACAAGAATTTGAAATCTGTCACTAGTTCAATATTCATGACTTTTAATGTATGTTATGTAGAACTTCCACGTGGACAGTCCTTTAATGAACCAGTTATAGAGGAAACTCCAACAAAACCAATAGATATTGAGAATAAACAAACTGTTCAAGGCATTGCAGAAGACAGCAAAAGCTTAGGTGAAGGAAGTTTGGAGTCTTCTCCACAAAGTTCTTTGACACATTCATGGGAAAGTTCAGGAAGTGAAACACTAGTTGGCCTAAGAAGAAAATCCCTCACTAGCAAAATTGACAGGTACATGTATATTACCAAAACCAAATACATTGTACGTTGTATGTATTTCAAAGAATAACATAGAAATCATTAAAGCCATGCATTCTTTCTTTAATGCTTTAAATTGTCAGTATTGAAAATTTATTCTTATACACATCTTTATCAGATTATTTTTGCATTCCAACAAAAATGTGTTAAATTTATAAATATTAGGTGCAACAATGTCTAGTTTTAATTTATGAAAGATTTAAGATTAAGGTTGTCAAATATTTCTGAATTCAAATGATTGGAAATATATTTTCTTGGTAGTCATTTTGCTCCAATCAATTTCTTGTCTATACTGCTATAATATTTTTGATTGTTGGTGCCAAGTGCAGCACCAATGTGCATTATATAATTATTCTAGCTTAATATATCAAAAAAGTCTTGACACAATGTTTCCTAATAAAATGAGTTTAATGATTGTAGGTAGTTTGTCCCATCAAAAGCAAATAAAATGGCTAAATGTGGACAGAGTAGTTGTTTTTGCAATAGAACACATAACATGGCATTGCGGTCAAGACCAACAGATAATAAAGGGAAATGCAGATTAGACATTGACTGTCAATAAACTCATGAATGAAAACAAAAGATTGTCATCAATATAACCGTCAACGACTTTCAGGCAAGCTTTTCAATCTCTCCTCAAATTTATATATAGAAAACCTGTCAAATGGACAAGTGTACAGGAGGTATTTGAGAGGGTTGGAGTTTTACACTGATTTCTCCGTAGTTCGATTATTCTCTGTCTTATGTTTATTATTTGATTTGAATTATGAGAAATAAAAATATAACTTTGTTATTTTAATAGCGTACAGTCCAAGCTTACGACAACAAAAAATAAGTTTCTACAGGCGATAAGGCAGTCCAAGTTGTCAAGGTCACCAGGAAGAGAAGGAAAGTCGGCACCTGATTCATTGGTATATTCATTTATCTCACTTACATTTGTATGGTTTATTAGACATTTTAATTTCTTCCGTAAATGGCTGTTTCCTGTGTTAGACAGCCCATAGAAGACAGGGTCGTGTGAAGCTGTCTTACACGGGTAAACGTCCAATCCAACGTTCCGATTTTGTCGACGTCATAATTGTTACCATAGTAAACTCCGTGAATTATTTGACGTCACAGTTGAAAAATCCACATGGAATCGCAAGTTTTACTTTCCTTCGGTTTGTTCGTTGTATTTTACGGAAGAAATAGCTTCTTACACTCGACTAAAATTAGAGATCGGGATATCTTCCACTTGTGTGAGAAATTCTACGTCTTTTTCCCTCGTTACACTCAGGAAAAGACGGAATTTCTCACACTCATGGAAGATATCCCTTATCTTTTATATGGTCTCGTATAAGAAACTATTATTCTCTTAACTCGAACAAGGGAATCCATTGTTTTTGAGGTACAAGATTTTTCTGTCTTACACAGGGGGATGTAAGACAAACCACACACATTTATTCCCCCCAATATTTTCTCATAACAATATACTTGGCTTAGTCTAGCAATTGAATAGACCTTTTCATGATAACTGCGGGCCATTCAGTGAGCATGTGTAACATAAATATCCGGAAGGTGGGGCTTGGGGTAGAACAATTAAATTGAATATCGGCTGTTTTTGAAAGACAAATGTGAACTAAAACACATCATGAATGCTTAAATCTTTGGCATCTAAATAACCCGAACCCGATGTCAACAATGGCATTTCGAGAGTGATATGTTGTATTTTTTTTGGATGCTGAGGGGGAGAAATTAATCAAATATCAGTGAGAGTGCCAGACAAAAAATTTCAGACATCCTTGGGTAAGATTTCTAGCATCTCGGACTCAGCAAGCTTCATCTGAGTACTTGAAATCTTACCCCGGGGTGTCTGAGATTTTTCTGTCTGGCACTCACCCTTGTGATGGATTCAAATATTCCATTCTTTAAAAGGCTTTGATCAATGAAGAGTTTATATGGACCTCATAACTATTCAACGATTTCATTTTTATTCCTCTTTTTTGGTGGTTTCACTGTATTATTGAAACTTCAATCATCACACTAAAATTCTTCTTTCACAATGATAAAGTTTTGCTTTTCACAGAAAGGAAAAAGGTGTTGAAAGTTTAGAAGATTGTTGTTGTGCTTACAGTATATACAATTGTTATCATTGGTCAAATTTTTGAAAAAAATACTTGTTTAGTACAAAGATTTAATGACGATCAAACTAATAATATTAATGTTATCAGGGTGCACCAAATTCATGTTTTCATTTACAGTCTATGGATAGTGTAGAAGGTATCATTATATCGGCAGAAAAAGTTCAGAAAGATTTAGAAGTAGTTGTGACAGTTACAGGACCAATAGATCTCTCAGAATTAAGGAAAAGCACAGAGGAGACCCAAAAGATGCTTCAAGATATTAATGTTCTTCTGAATCCAATAGAACTTCAGAAGATACTTACTGATTGGATAAAACAGCTTAACCAATCACTTTGTCAGTTACACACCTTTATTTACGTGGAAAGATTGAGAAAGTTTCATCGTTGTCCATCATCAAACATCAATAGTGATACTAAGGATAAAACTTTACATGATAACAATGACTGCTGTGAAAATGTCAATAATTCTGGAGTTGACAGTTCAAAGTTCACTGATGAAAGTGAAGCTAGAAGAAAAAATGTAGATACTGTGTCTCTTGGTTCAAGTCAATCATGCAGTAGCTCCCAAAGTTTTCAGCATTTGACAAATTGGATTGAGGAGGAAAATCTTGACTTTGGTAGTATTTGTCATGTGACCGATCCATTTCTAATGACCAAAGGTCTTCATCAAAATGTCGCAGAATTAGCTCAGATGTGTTTTGATTGTGGTTGTCATGGTGATGTAACAAATTTAAATTTTCCTAGTCATAAACATTTGTGTCAAATTCAATTATGTGAAAAATGCAAAGAAATTTTGGACATTGATGAAATGAATACAAAAAGTTTAAACAGTATGCACCAGAGAGATTCAGGATTCAGCGAAAGTATTGACAGAAAACGAGACTTCAATGAATCAAGTATAGACCATATAGTTAAAAAGTGTGATGCATGTGTTTCTGAAAATAAAGAAAAAATTATTGTTGAAAAGTGCAATAAAAGTGATTTGTCGGACAATGATAAGAATAATGAAAAGATAGTTGAGAAAAATAGCCAAGATTTGCAAGTGAATGATGTAGAGGGACATGATGATTTAGAAACGGAAGGAAATAATGTCTGTACCAAAGATAATGAGTCTAGAGATGTATTAGAAAATCTGTCTGGTCCTCAATCTGGTACTGATTCAGATCAAAGTCTTTCATCTGTTTCAGAGGAAGACCAAAATTTGTCTGTCTCTTTGAATAATGACACAGAAAGGTTATCGTCACAAATTTGCGATGAAGAGCAAATGATAAATGAAGAAAAATGTTTAGGTGATCTACCTGATGAAAAAACACATCAAAATGTGGCCAGTAATGAATTAAAATGTCATCAAGGTCATGTCATCTGTTTCCAGGACAACCATTTAAAAGAGAGATTTTCAGAAATACAAAGATTCATTGAAGTCTATTTCTTTTTACTTGATGTGGAGAAAATAAAGATCAAAGCTTATTGTTTAGAAGAACCATCATACAAAGTTTGGTGTGGCCTTGTTAATTGTATAAGAGGTAAGGTGAATTAAGCCATTGTACCTAGAGGTTTGCATTTGCCTCAATCAGTTTATTATTTGCAGCCTTTTTTTAACTTTATTTATGCTAATACTTAATTTCAACAGATTTCTTGTTGTATTATTTACAATCAAAAACAAGTTTCTTGCAGAAAATTAGAATTTTAAATAAAACATGAACTTTTTTTTACATACCATATACATTAACTTTTGTCAGCTATCTGCTTCCTAATTTCCCATAGAGATAAAAGTTGGGTATTTTGCAGAAAAAGTAACTTAAATGAATTCAAAAGTGCTACATTAACATCAATTAAGATAAAACTATTGGTTGTTCCTTTGAATCTGAGTACAAACATGAAGCCATTATTGTGTGAACAACTGAGGCAAGACCATGTAATACACAACATAGTACATGTCAATACACAAAATACTGTCTGTAAGTCCTGTCATGTGACAGTGAGAATTCCTGATCAAATTGCAATTAGAAATCTTTTGCCACCCAAACATGACATTTAGGGATAAAGATGTTTAGAGGTCATATATTTTCCTACAAAATGCAACTTCCTAGTACAATTTCTGTTTCAAAATTGTACACAAGTCTTAATCTAGCTTGCCTTATTGTGATTAATGTGATTTTTGAAGTGATGTTGACACAATATTATGTGTATGCCAGTTATGTGAGATTTTGTTAAAAATAAACACTTTCATGGTGTTTGGTAATGAAAAAAATGTATAGATTTTTTTAAAAATAAACACTTTCATGGTGTTTGGTCATGAAAAAAATGTAAAACAAGATCACTTTAATATAGTAAGTTGTCAGCCCCACAGAATTACTTCTGAAAAAATTATGATGTCAGACTTGGATATTTTCAAAGGAACAAATTAAATTAGAATGAGTAAGAAAGATGATTTCCTATCAAACTAAGATGCTGGAATATCAATCATACATTTATGAGGGTGGGTAAGAGGGGGTATGGTCCCAGAATCCTGAGTAAATAACTGCCAAATCCCGTATTCCTGGGAAAATGATATTTTCAATCCCATTCCCGAAAAATGACAACACAAATCCCGGATCCCGTTAAGCATTCATCCTGAATTCCCGCTGAATAAAATGGCTATTTCCGGTGTCCCGTTAAAGGTCCTTCCACCCCTCATTTATATAAAGATCTTGGTTTTATTTCATTGTACATGTATATAACATTGAAACGATGTTAACATGGCTTTTCTAAATGTTTTTATTTTCATGGTGTACAAACTTAGTCATGTTCATAGATCTAATGGAAAAAAATTATTTGAACATTTTTTTTTTACATGCAATATTAAAATTTCAGAATACTGCAGAGAAGACATACTGTATGTTAAAATAGAAGAAGAATTATCTACAGCATATGAATTACTTAGACTGGGAGAATTTCAACCAAATAAAATACTAGGATATCTGTCAAGGTACAGTGTAAGCTTTGTTGTAATTTATTTATTGGATATACATGAATGTTGATAAGCAATCCCTTAGAATGGCCCCCTCCTTTAGAAAGCTATATGCATTTGAAGAAAAGAAGTCAGTTATGAATTATTTTATACATGTATAATCAATTGATGTAAAAATGAAAGCTGTCTTAACATAATTCTGACTTGACCTGTTTAAACTGAACCTGTTTTGGGACTATAGATTGTGTTTAGATCATACATGTGTTTTATTTAAAGAGCTTTACCAATCTGCTGTGAGATTTCTTTTGAAATTGATATGTGAAATTCAAAGTTCATTTGGTCTGACATAAGTTACATTCTTGTCCACCCAGCATCCTCAAGACGACAAATAGATGATTTGCCAATTACCGACTTTGTTTCTTCACTTAATCAAGATCAGATGACAATGGACAAGTTGTCACATTTGCCAAAGAAACCTTAATAGATCAGCACCTTGACATAAAAAATCTATTTACATATCAAATAATACAAACACATAAAAGGTCATATTATTTTGATAAAGCTCACCAAAGATGAAGTTTCAAAATAACTGTTACATTTTGGTTAGTTGACATTGGAAACCCCCATATTGTTTGTCTGGTGTAGAGTTGCTTCCCTTTGCATAAGTGTGTAAAACGTGATGTCAAAGTCGGGAACTCCATTCTAATTGGCAAATGGTCTGTTCTTAGACAAAAGTGTAACATTTTGTTCATGAAATTTTTTGATATTGTGACATGTTAAAAATGTGAAGTGGTACATAAAATACCACAAACCTAAAAATAGTCTGTTACTTGACACTTTTTCTGCATGATTGCACATGTTTTGAAAATCTTAATGAACATATATGTATAAAATTTTGAATAAAAAATGCAGTTTGGATTTGGCTTGAACATTACAGAGTGCATGTTTTATAGTCATTAATGTAGGTTATCAAGAGAGTCATTCACTACACTTCTGAGATAGCCAAATAAGGCACTATATTTATTTGTATCAGATTTCTTTCAGAAATTTATTTGATTATTTTTCAGATTATTTGAAATAAACCCTACCAAAGCAGTTGACATCTGTATAGGTAGCAGCACTGTCCATCCTGTAGATGTTCTCTATTTTTGTGACTTGTATTCTTTAGCTCCAGAAACACACTTCTACAAGTATATGAAGGTCAAGGTTATAGAGAACAATGGGTAAATTATTATTACGGAAAAGCATGATTACAATATGATTGTAATACAATAGGGTTTAGAAATAAGCATGATCACATGTTTCACTTGTACATTTTTGACATAAATTTTCCATTTGAACATAAATTTACATACTACATTCTACCTGCAGGTTTTTCTAATTTGACACAACTGCTGCATTTTAAAGTGAGGTTGTTTTGGGGAAAATTGACATTTGAGACAATACCGTATAAGTGGTTATTTTCGAAAGGTTTTAATTTTCGCTTTATTCGCAACCATTCTGAAGTCGCGAAAATTGAATACTGCAAAATATTACTTATATGAGACTTTATACAGTAAATGATAGGCAATCACGAGAATAAAATTCAGCAATTTTGAAAGAAATCGCGAAATTTGTGTCCAGCGTAAATAACCATTTAAAAGATTTTACTTTGTTTAAATTTTCTTTGTACCATGACATTATATATCAAACAAAAATAGTGTGGTGGTACCATCAAACAGAAAAACATGTTGAAAAATCCATTAATCAACAGTTTAGTTAAAAGATATGGATACAGTTTCTTTTTATGCTTATTAAGACAAGTTTAAGTCTTCTGAAGGTTTAAAACAATTATACAAAATAGCATTTACATCTTGCAATGTCTGATTTAATGAGAGTTGTTAAGAGTATGAATTGATTTCATACCTTGTTTAATTACAAATGTATCATAAAATCTTGCAAGCTATACAACCCATTTTCAATTCTATTGCATATATTTTGACAATAAAATATGTTTAAAGAAGCATTTGGTGTATGAACAAGGGAGTGTTAGCATTTGTTTTAATAATACTTTTCCTTGTGAAGGAACAATCTATATAACAACATAGAAGTTGTGAAGAAATGGATGAAGATATTGTTGACATCTACCAGTCATAACACAGTTATTGATCAGAATGGAAATCCAAGGTAAAAAAAAACATGGGGAAATGGAGTAATTGTCAATTTTATAACAGGCATAAACAGTTTATATATGAAAAGAATACAAAAAGGTGTGAAGTACCATGTAATAACTATCATCCCAAGTATCGTCAAGCATTTACTTCTTGCAGTACAAAGATCAATCTACATTTTGAAAAGGTACAATATGTAAAGATATGAAATCTTAACTAATAGGGAGTATCTCTGTAATACATATCTCAGTCTCTAGTAGATTTTGGCAAACTTTTAGGTCCTTTAGTGTAACTGTTCTCTCTTAGCTCTTAAGGTAGATAGACGCTGTTGCGCTGCGCAATGCAATCGCGCATAAGAAAAATAAAGAGTCGGGTACGGGGTAGGTTTGATTTTCGGACTGGAATAGTAATTTGACGGCTTTTCCTTTATGACGTCATAATTGAATGACAAATGTGAAACGTCTACTTTGCCGCGAATTAACTCCCTTTTCCGGAAAATAATGTTTCATCCGGAAACTTTGTAAAATATCCCCGTTAAAAGCATGGTGACATATTCATTTTTTAATTACATCATAAACTATCTGTTCACAAAAATATATCGAATTCTCATGGATAAAAAGTTCATTTCTATTAAGCTAAAATTTGTCTTTCCATATTTTCCCTGTGCATTCTTTGTAAACTTAGGTGAAAAAATGGCTACTCAATTCTAGAAAAAACAAGCATGGTGACCCATAGTTTTTATTGCATATTTTGGGTAAGTAGGATTGATTCTTCAATTGTGCTGACTTACAACAAAATCTCATGGATATGAATATTACTGTCTATCTACCTTAAATTATTTTAATTTTTTGGTGTTCAATTTTTGTTTGATTTATCGGTAAAAATGGCAATCTGCGGAATTCAAATTTTCTGCAGTTGTCTTGCCTTTCCATGATGCTAAACTCTGTTCAGCTTTCCTTAGTTTATAAAGTTTGCACTCTACCACATTATAATATGGCTTTAGTCAAAACATGGGTACGCCATGGAAAATATTACACAAATTTTGGCCATTATGTTCTAGATATTGACCTGGAGGACAGTATAACATTCATGGGCCTAGTTTGTTGTGTTCTTTGTAAAGGGTCAACATATCTCTGCACGATGTCCTCCTACTATTGTTCCTTGGTAGGATAGGGTCTGGTATGGGGCTAGGTATGGAATGTAACCGCACCAAATTTTCTAAAATCAACAATTTTCAGCTTTGAGTGGCCACAGTACCAGAAGTACACTTCAAATAGCTGTGATCTTGTTATTTTCAGTGTTTATTTTTGTCTCGAATGTGACAAATGTCGCGAAGGTGGACATAGTGACCATAAATACTGTTGTCGTCTTTGTCTTCATCATCAACATTTGGTTAACTTTTTATGAACTTCATAACCTTTCTCAAATCATATTCAATACTTATGAAACAATATTCAGTACAACTTCATTATTGAATCCTAAGTTTATTTTTGTCTCGCCCGGGACAAAAGTTGCAAAAGCGAGACATAGTGATCCAAAATTCCATTGTCGGCGTTGTTGGCATCGTCACCATTTATTTTAACTCTGTGGTTAAAGTTTTCTAAACATCAATATCTTCATCAAATCTCTATGGAATCATTTGAAATTTGGACAGAAGCAGGAAAATGGTTAGAAAATAACCTCTTGTTGAAAAATTTCAAAATTTTGTTTTTTAGTTTTTCCGTATTTTTTTTTTGTAATTGGACTTAATTTTTTTGTGCAAGAAATTATTTTAACCTTGTGGTTAAAGTTTTCTAAACATCAACATCTTCATCAAATCTTTATTTAATCATTTGAAATTTGGACAGAAGCTAGAAAATGGTTAGAAAATTAATTCCGGCTAAAAAATTTGGGAATTTTTTTTTATGGTTTTTCTGTATTTTTTCCATATTTGACTTAGTTTTTTGCTGAAAATTTTCAATGTTAGTTGTTAAGAAGTAGAATAAAGTCTTTGAATATTAATAGAGCTACATTAAAATTATTATTTCTGCATAAAGTGGGCAGATGTGTAACAGCCTATTAGAATTTAGATTCTGGTTCCAACTTTGGCAAATTTCCTGATAATATCGAACATTGTCAAAGACAAATAATTTTGAAATTCTTGCATCCAATTACAAATTTAAACAATGTTTTGGTATCAAACATAATTTTTAATAAAGAATTAAATAACATGGTTCCAACTTCGGTAAATTTCCTGAAACACTCCAAGACAAGTTTTTTTTTAGAATTTATTATTAACAACAATGCTTTTTTAATAAATTTGAATTAAACAAACATTTTTAATAACAAAATTGCAAAAGTTTTTGATCCCAATTTTTGTTAAGATTCCTGTAACTCTTGAAGACCAGATATTTTTGGGGAATTCTACCTAGCAACCATAACTTTTCCATTTCCTTTCAGTTATAAAAGTCATTTTCAAAAGTCAAATCCAAAAAATCTTTATTCTTATTTTGGTAAATTTCCTAAAACTCTCAAAGACCTGTTATATTTTGAAATTCTTCTTAGCTACCATCTTTTTCAATTCTTTACAGTTATAATGATCATTTTCAAAAGTCAAATTGCAAAAATCTTTGATTCCAGTTTTGGTTAATTTTCTAAAACTCTCAAAGAATTCTACCTAGCAACCATACCCTTTTCTATTCCTTACGGTATTAATATTTTTTTTTCAATAGAAAATTGTAAAAATATTTGATTCCAGTTTTAGTAAATTTGATGAAAGACCATTATTTTTTTTGGAATTCTACTAAGCAATGACACTTTTTTTGCATGCATTTCATTGAAAACAGTCATTGTATAAAAATATTTGATTCCAATTTTTGGTATATTTCCTGAAATTCTCAAAGACCAGTTATTTCATGGAATTTTACCTAGGAATCTCATCTAAAAATAGGCTGAATTATAATGACAATGTAATGAGTTGGCGAGACATTAGGTTTCCTGGAACCTTTACAAATTGTTTTTTTTTTATTTTGTCGTTAGTTCGACTTTTTAAGATCAAATATTTTTGTTTGCACCATATCTCAGCACTTAGATGCCATAGACAGATGATGATTGGTTAGTGGTTACATCTTTAGTAGTAACTAACATCCATAACAGAATTAGGTCACATGACCTATATTTCCTGCATCAATGAATTTCATTTTGAGTCCATTTATAAACAATGTTTAAACAAAATTGGAATTAAGAATTTTAATTTTGATGTAGAATTGTTGCATATAGTCTATAGATGCATGCTAACATTTCAGATTTTTTATTCCAGCTCAAACTTGGTAAATTTCCTGAAAATATTCAACACTAATAATTTCTAAATTTTTGCATACAGTCAAATATTTTTGCCATTTTTCCTGCAAGAAGACTAAGAAAAAAAAATGATTCCATTTGTGGTAGATTTCATAGAACTCTCAACAACAAGCAGTTTTGTTGAATTCATTACAGCAACCATGCATTCTGGATGAATATTAGTCAAAACAGATGTTTTCAATGGTTAGATTTAAAAAAAATTGATTTCAATTTTCATTTTCCAAAACTCTCAAAGACAAGCAATTTTTGGGGGAATTCTTGTTGTCCCCCGCTGCACCGCGACGGTGGGACATAGTAATGGTCTGCTTCCGTGTGTCCATCCGTCCGTCTGTCCGTCTGTCCATCTGTCACACTTTCTTGTGGACGCAACTCCTCAGAAACCGTGTATTGGATTATGTTCAAATTTCGTAGGATTGTCAGTCACTATATGTACTAGATCATATCGCACCGCCATTATGATTCGTCAATTTTTATAGGAGTTATGGGACTTTGACCATTTTTAGCAATACTATACAACTGGAGATCTTGTGGACACAACTCCTTGGAAACCGTGTATTGGATTTTGTAGGATTGTTAGTCACTATATGTACTAGATCATATCACGTCGCCATTTCGAGTCTTCAAATTTTGTTGGAGTTATAGGACTTTGATTATTTCCACATTGTTATAAAATGGCAAATGTTGTGGACGCAACTCCTTAGAAACCGCTGTTCAGAAATCATTCAAATTTTACAGGATTGTTAGTCACCATTAGTACTAGATCATATCACATCGCCATTTTAATTCGTCAAATTTTGTGGGAGTTATGGGACTTTGATTATTTCCACATTGTTATACAATGGCAAATCTTGTGGACGCAACTCCTCAGAAACTGATAGTCCGAATTCATTCTAATTATACAGNATTGTTAGTCGTTATCTGTAATAGATCATATCACATCGCCATTTTGATTCGAAAAATTTTCATGGAGTTATTGGACTTTATCGACTTAATGCATACTACTACATAGGGAGACTTTCTGCACACATCTCGTTATAATCCAATTAAGGGATTTTGCTGAAATTTTGCTTAGCTATTTGCCACCTAATGCAGTTTTTTGATTCTCAAATTTTACATGAGAAATGGGACTTTATTGACTTTTCTGCGGCGGCAGGGGACATAGCTACGCGTAGCAATCTTGTTAGCAGATGAATTTCAGTCACAACAAATATTTTAAATGATAAAGATTTGAAAAATTATATGATTCCAATTTTGGTAAATTTCCTGAAATTGTCAAAGACCAGGTATTTTTTCTTGGAATTTTGTCTAGCAATATTATCCTTTTATTGGCTAAATTATAAGGATTTGATTGAACAGGCACAACACTAGGTTCATCTGAACCTTTACAAATTATCTAAAGAAAACAGGGTACTAAAATCCCTCAAAGTGGTTATAAACTAATATGACATTGTAACCAGACTTCCATTCATTAAAATGAACCCCAGCAAGATGACTTTTCCATTTATGGAGGTTCGTCAGTGACAGCAGTGCAAAGATTGTTTCAGATGCAACAATTGTTGTGACTAGTGTATTAAAGGTTAAGAAACACAATTAAATTAATTTAAAATTTATATGTATTGAACTTTTTAGACCTTGGAGTCATCAAGAAAAATGGAATGATCAAGAAATTATAGATAATGTTATCAATGTAGCCAACAAACACACGAATCAACACCATCTGCAGTTGTGTAAAGAGACAGGGTATGTTGTATGAAATAATTTACGTTTCTTTCATTGAAGAATAAATGGCAATGGATTATCCATATACCTTTATCACAACATCTTTGCTATATACCATCATCAAAGAGGTATTGTGATGTTGCAAATTCAAATGTATAATATTATCTGTGTCATCACTTAGTTGTAAAATGGAAAATTCTGTGGTCACAAAATATTGTACATGTAGAAGGATGTAGTGGTTTCAAAGAGGGGTTTATAGAAATGCAACTTAAGCATTGGTATTTTTTATTTTTTGTCATTTTGAATTGGGATCTCTATTAGATGGTTCTGTGTGGAAATAAATAAAAATAATAATTGTATAAACATTTTAATAACAAATGAATCACATGTCAACAAAACAGTATGAGAAGGCATGAATTTAAATATTACAACTCATTAAAGATTTACATTTTATTTGAAGCACATGTCAAAATAACACAAGACAATAAAAACAAAACATACATAAAATTTATTGAAACACATGTCAGCTTAGCACTATGCAATAATATTAACAAAAATAAGCTTAACTGTCTCTGTAAAAAACACAAAACTCTTCAGTGATGGGCTGTACAGTGGTGTCATTATCAAGTTGTCTCCCCCTAGGTGGAATCTCTATGGAGTCGCTGGTGTCAGGAGTTGGAGTTGAGTTGGCAGACTTCATGATCAGGGTAGATAACTCTTGAATCTGGTTCCATTTCTTCTCTCTATACTGGTTGTACATTTTACGAATACCAAGTATTGTTGACTTTAGAGTCTGGAGATGAAGTTTGTTGCCATAGCTACCATTTAGTTCTGAAGTAAACAAGTAGTTGTCAAGCTCCTGGATCTTGCAATCTGTAAAATTAAAAAAAAAGAAATATAAATACATGACTAAAGAAACATAGGAAAAAATGATTACTTTTAACAAAAGAAAATATTTCTTAGTGATAATATCTTTGAAAACATATAATTTCTACATCTATTTTTATCATTTTATTAATATATACTAATAAAATTAATTATGATATATTAAAAGTGCTTCTGCACATTGAAATTTTATTTGCTCAGAAAATAATATTTAAATAAATTAAAAATATACCTAGTAAATTAATCTGGGTCACTGATTGGTCATGTGCTGTCAGTAACTTCTTGAGTTGTGTAGCATAGGAAAGAATACTGGTAAACTCCATTGTTATAGAAATGTATTGTCTGTTCTAGTAGTAAGTCTTTTGTGATTGTGATTGATATGGTTTCCCCCAAAATCACCATGTATATATATCATCTCCTATTTACTCAAAATTAAGTTGGCTTGTGTTTGTGGTTCTAAGCTTGTGTTTACAGTTAAAACAAATCACTTTGATCTTTTTCCATGATTTACAATTTAATGATTGATTGTTCACTTATTGATTAATTATTATGGATGATTGTTTTATAATTAACTAATGATTGAAGATGAAAAGAATGTAATTATTGGTTAATTGTTAGGTAATAGAACAGTTACACAGACACACAGAAAACTCACCACATATCAAAAGATAAGAAAATATAATATCAACTACATTTCAGTAGTTTCAGAAACAGTTTATACAGTTAAATTGTGTGGGGTATGAAATAAATAATCATACAATAGTTGGTACTTAGGGCACAATACCCTTTAATGGTTAGTCCCCCAACAAGGCCCCATAAACATGACAAGATACACATGATACACATAATGTTTTTAAATTAATTTCAAAAATAGTTTTGGCTGCTTCACTAGAATTGTATTTGGTCATTGTCATTTTTGTGATATGTTTCATTTAAAATCACAATTGAAAATATTATTAGATTTTTCACTAAACTTCATTAAGATTTGCACAAATAGACAAAGAATTAAACCAAGTTTCTATTTGCATGAGAAAAAAGTTTCATACATTTAATTTGATTTGAAGGAAATTAATGTGAAATTATGACATTACAATTTTATTTATGCCAACAGGGATCTTCTACAAGAAAAAAAGATGATAAAATTTTTAAATAAATGCAAATATATTTGAAATTACTAAAAAATATCAGAGTACTTGTTACCATTTTTATATGTAAACAAATATGCAGCCAATAACAAAAATTCAACATTTTCTGTACATAATAGCACAGGATAGATTCAAAAACTTTACAGATATTAAAAATATGAAAAATTGCTTACTTAAAAATTATGAGTTATTATGATGATTAGTGATTAAATAGACAAAGTATCTTAAATTTAATTTCAGATACTGGACAGGATATCTTACATTACTGAAACGTCAGGAGAGATATCGAGATATGTTGACAACAATTCTTCATCTACAAGACGTTCAGTTGTTGGACTGTTATAAAGTGAATGGTTTGTATAAATGCATATATCAGTTAGAGGTTGTCATTGGGGATATTATTCCAAAAATTTGGGACAAAAATGAAGGAAATCCTTCTTATTTTGAAATCATAAAATGGGTCCTTACAAATCCTTAGTTCTTTTCCCATTTTCATATCCAGTTCTTAGGCATTTCCCAGAATTCAAGAATTTTTTTTTTCAAATCCTGTGTCATGCTAGTACCCCATTGACATCCTATATGAACATATTGGAATTCCCTCTTTTTGTAAGCTGGGATCGAACTCAGGGTCAGGTTTCTGAAGGACGGTATCTTTGATTTTGAAGTTATTCCCCTTAGCTCCTTACAACCTAACTAGTATGGAATGGATACACATCAAAATTTTATTTTGTCTTCTAGGTCAGGTATTCCGCATATGCCGAAAAATATTGAAAATGTAGAATTCCCTCCTTACGAAAATAGAGAATATGCTTCCATTGTTAGACTCAACAAAATACAGTTGGAATGTTGAGGAAAAATTTTATTATTTTTTGTTGTTGAAAAATGAACAGGCAATATTACATTTGTATAGAGTTCAAAGATATCTTTCGAAAGACTAGCCTTAGGTATTCTAGAGGAATTTAATTCTCTCTTGTAATTTTTTAGGTAATCATGTAAATTTACAAGATTTCATCTTAACCTATTATTAAACCATCAGAAATTCATTTTAATAACATCTGGGCTATGTAACAGAGCTCTATACTTTGTGAGGACATTTACCAGTTCTGGGTCTGTTCTTTATCATATAGTGGTAAATTTACATGGTTTGAAATTCATCACTTTTCCTGCAAGAAAAGAAATTAATTTTAAGCTCAATTAATTTGTGTCATTATCAAGTTGTTGTAAAGGCCAGTTATGATTTATGTCTGATTTCGCAATTTGATTTTTCATGTCTCTAAGTAATATTAGATCGAGAGATTCTATTTCATCTTTTTAAGACATTACATTACTATGGTTTTTTGATTTATCACATTGGCTAGGGGTTAGGTTTGGGCCCAATAAAACTAGTTTAACTCCACCTCAGCAGGTTTCCGCCTGTCCTAAGTCAGGAAATTTATTAAGCCTTTGTGTGTCTTGTCTGTTTTCTACTTAGTATACTTTATGTCTATATAGGAGTCTATTTATTTTGCTGAACATGATTACTCTTTATTGAGGGGCAGACTCCGACCTGCCGTTGGGTGTGGGGTTTCCTCACCGTTCATTGAAGATCTTATGGTGGCTTTGAGTTGTTATTACTCCCCTTTGGGTCGTTGTCTCTTTGACACATTCCCCGTTTCCCCTCTTTTTTTCTATAATAATTTGAAATTATCTAAGCTGCTAGAAAGGGCATGGAAAACTTTATTAATCACTAATAAGACCTTGCATTGTTTTTTTTGTCTATAAGGCAAGGACAAGTGGACTTTCTTTCAGTAGTTTCACTCAGTTCCAGATATGTTTCGTAGATTTTGATTATCAATAATATATTTGAAATTGAAATCTAAGTGGAGTATTTCTGAATGGTATGTGAAAGTGAAATCTAAGTGGAGTATTTCTGAATGGTATGTAAAAGTGAAATCTAAGTGGAGTATTTCTGAATGGTAGGTGAAAGGTTACATTCTGCATTGTTGAAATTAACATTCAGCATTCATATTTTACAGGAACACTCCCCACAACATTAGACGACTGGAAATGGTTTTTGAGACAGTTTTCTTCATTACATCATCAAAATAGAATTACAACAATGTATTCAACAGAGATGTCTGCTTCTGACCTTCAGTCAGACAATCACAGTAATGATCTTCAGTGTCAGAATGGTGCTTCTTATGATTTTGGTGTTGATGACTCTGGTACAGTTAATCTTGTACCCATTACTTGGGATAATATTGGACAGTTAATGCTACAGAATTTGGGGCCAGTAACAACAGTTCAGCTGATACAGGAATGTAGTTTTACAGATGAGATGTTTTCACCCACATTCTTCCAGTCATGTGTTCTCAGTTCTTTTATCCATAGGCAGCAGAGGTAAGGAAGTCAAAGTTATCTGTGAAAAAAGACACACTAAAACAATGTTTTTGTTGACATAGTTTTGATGTGATTTTTTTTCCCTATAAATCGGGATATTTTGTGTGTGTTCAATTTTGACTATGTGGTTGACAATTCAGAGGAAAATTAGCCTTCTAATTAAAAAGTATGAGATAATGAATGCTTTGAAAGAAAAGGATTTAAGTGTATCTTTTATTTACATTATTTTAAAGCAAAAACTGTTCAAGTTTAGCTAATTTAAAATTTACCCTTCACTTTGAAATTATATAAATTGTAATTATTTGAATTAATTTACCTGAATGTATGCAAATTTCTTAAAAATATTTAGTTATGAACAGTATCCCAAAATTTATTAATCATGCTAAAAGATATCTACATTCCAAAGTACAGCTGTATATAAAATTCCAAAATGCTAATGTATCATATTGTTGATTTCTGAACTATCAGTTATTTGCAGAAAAGCCCATTGAGTCCATAATACAAAAATTCCTTTTTACTCCCCTGTTTTTTTTTTCATTCTTATCAAAATACAATTTCACTAGAACTGGACTGAGTATTGTATTTATCATTTACAGAAATGTGACCCACAGTTTACTTGAGAAGTTGGATTCTTATCTGTGGACAAAGAAACCAAGTACACTGATGCCAGAGGTAAGGTGTTACCTAACTTTGTACTATAAATCCATGAAAAGTATGACAGTACAAATAAGATATCTGTTGAAGTTAAGCTACGGACTAACTTTTACATGAGATATGTACTCCTTTATTATGAAAAAATTCTAAACTATAATGCATAGACATTGTAAATTTTACAATACCTGTAATTTTATTTTTCTATACTCTATCTGAGTGCTACCAATAGAGTGACAAACAATAATGCCTTATAAATTTTGATGCAGTATGACCACCACCTTGATGATAATATTTAATCACTACTGTATTTATATTTTGATATACATTCCATCAATACATGTTAACAGTTGTTTTTATTACTTTGTAGTTACAGTATCTTGTGTCTAACGAGAAAGAAGGATCAACAGAAGACTCAAAAGAAGACACCAGTGATAGCATTGTAATATTCATAATTATATGTTGGGTTTTTATACACCCCTGGAATTTTATGGTCATATACTGTAAACCAACTTATTTTCGTGACTTTTGCGTGCGTGAAAATATCGCAAAAATAAATCGTCGCGAATAGTTCATATCCTTATATAAATGCAGTTACAGAAAAATAAAATCGCAAAAATTAGTCTCCGCGAACTTCAACGGGAGGGACAAAACGCAAAATAAAGTAGCCAGCGAAAATAAGTTGGTTTACAGTAATAATTTGCCTTTGGCGTCAGTAGTATTATAGAATAAAGTTGTACCATAGAATAGTGATTTACTATCAGAATTACATTGTAAAATGACTAAGATGGAACTTTTGGCTGTCATATTTACACAATCTAATTACATACCGTAAGCAGTTCAGTCTTCTACGAAAATCACAACTTTGTGATATTACTAATTTAGCAAACAATAAATCACTCAAATAAAAGTTGGTTTCAGGCCACTCTGTCTGTATAAATTACTTTCTACCCTCCAACTTCCATTTACCAAGGCAAAATATTATAAAAAGTGAATTTGTATGACATACATTTTGTAAATTTAATTGATTGATTTTCAATGCCATGCATATGGAATATAGGACATATTGTTTTTGATACAGACTTTATCATGGCCAGTATCAAGTTAGCTTAGTGTGTTATGCCGTAATAAAGTCAGTATCAATAACAAATGGTAATTCACATAATGATAATTAGAACTCTATAATGAATTGAAATTAGCTGAAATCTCTATCCTAGCACTCTTAATCTATTGTTTATTGCAATGACTTATATGCATTCATTACGCATATGAACAAGACAAATAGTACCAAAACATGACGTCAGCTTAGCAACCCTCATGAGACGCCTTCACTGTGACCCGATAATTTCATGATAGTGTCCAGTTTGGTGATATTGAGAATATCAGTCTCTGTGGATCAAAGGAAATTATTGATAAATTGAATTACTTCATATTTAACTTTGATAATTTGATATTTACCAATTTATAATGCAGACTTGTTAACATGTCCTTTGTAAGTTTAAACCGAATACTATGAATATAGAAATTTTCTGTTTTAATTTTCTTAGCTCTACCTGACCACAGATCAGAGTTTGATAAGTAAACAGTATAAAGAGGACATGGAGAGTCATTGGGGAACCAGTACTAAAATTAATAGGTAAATATATTGTCAATCTGCAGATACTCATATTTATTTTGGCCTGCAAAAAGAATTGTGATTATTAATAACTGTAAAAGTAACTTTTAGAGACCATCCTACCTATTGCATTGTAAAATCTCTTAGATTAGTTGTTGCAAAACATAAGGACCGACTCATAGGTCGACAGACTGATTATTGAAAGATGTCTTCTCAGTTTTTGGTGACATGGCAGATTTATCCATTTCATTAAAGACTTATCTTTGAACTACCAAAATTTCATTATATAAATTTTATTATATTTTGGTATTTTCAAAATAATCACACTTAAGAACAATACAGGAAAAAGCATGAGCAAGTTGACAGCAAATTATTTGTATACCCCCCTCAAACAAAGTTTGGGGTTATATTGGAATCACCATGTCTGTCTGTCTGTCTGTCCATCTTTCCACACTTCTCATAAGCGCAACTCCTCTTAAACCACTTGAAGAATTTTGATGAAACTTTATACATAGAAAGGACACTATATGGAGGTGTGCATGAAGGAATATAATTATTGTCTGAAACCAGGAAGGGGAGATAATTATACTTTGACTTTTCGTTGATTCCGTATGTATGAGTTACCTCATAAGCGCAACTCCTCTTAAACCACTTGAAGGATTAATGAAACTTTACACAAAAGAAGGGCACTATATGGAGATTTGCATGAAGGAATATAATTATTGTCTGAAACCAGGAAGGGGAGATAATTCGACTTTGACTTTTCATTGATTCCCTATGTATGAGTTACCTTGTAAGCGCAACTCCTCTTAAACCACTGGATAGATTTTAATGAAACTTTACACAAAGGAAGGACACTATATGGAGATGTGCATGAAGGAATATAATTATTTTGTATAATAAACTTATTAGATTAATTTATGTGTCTTTTTGTTTGCTTATAGGAATTGTAGAAATTGTAACATACAACTGACAGAAACAGTGTCTCATGTAGAACCAGGAATCCTTGTATTTCCCTGTGGTAAGTTCAAATTGTGTCTCATGTAGAACCAGGAATACTTATATTTCCCTGTGGTTAGTTGAAATTGTGTCTCATGTAGAACCAGGAATCCTTGTATTTCCTTGTGGTAAGTTTAAATTGTGTCTCATGTAGAACCAGGAATACTTATATTTCCCTTTGGTAAGTTGAAATTGTGTCTCATGTAGAACCAGGAATGCTTGTATTTCCTTTTTGCAATTTAAAAATGTGTCACATCCATGTAGAACCAGGAATCCTTGTGTTTCCTTGTTAAGTTAAAACTGTGTCTTGTTCCATGTAGAAGTGGGATTTCCTTGTTAGTCACCTACTGCCGATAGCCGAAGGGGACTTTAGGTTTGTACTCAGTCCGTCCATCCATCAGTCCCGCATCAGTTTTTCCTAATTTTTTTTCTAAACCATTACAGATATTTATCTGATATTTTGTATACGAGTCTACCTTAACGAGGTACAGATCAAGTGTATTCAAAGATTTTTGACAAGTTATGGGCCTTGGACTTAAATTTTTTTTTAGTAAAATGTCAGTTTTCCACACTTTTTTCTAAACTGTTGCTGTTTTCAAAAATCCATATCTCTTCATTGTTAATTGATCTGATATTTTGTATGTATGTCTACCTTAACAGGGGGTCTAATCGAATTGGTAAGTGCAGCGTGTATTTTGGTAAGTGCTACCAAAGATGGCTGACTTGCCCCGCTTCGGCAACTAAAGGTCAGTACTTGAGAGGGTCTTATCGTTGTGCATTTGCACATTATATTCTGTAAATATTACGTTTCGGCTCTCCTACCATCTGACAATCGATACGTGTATTTACTTTAATACATATAACGCTTTTCAGAAAGCTATTGAAGGAAAACCGACAAGTGGTAGGTCAAAATTTTGAACACGCCAACTTCATCTTCAGATTTCTATACATCGAACCCATTATATGTTACGTTTGTAGTATAGAATTGGTGCTTGTTGATGGGAAAACATGTCAAAGATTTATTTTTCACAAGACTGTTTTGCATTCTGTTTATTTTCGACATTACTTCAAATTTTGGTAAGTGCAGTGCGGTGTACGCCAAATTGGTAAGTGCAATATATTCCAATTCTGTGGGAGTATTATTACAAAAAGATATTATCTGCATTTTATTTCATCTTTTTCCTAAGAAAAATGAATTTAACTTGCAGGAGGAGACAGTACCGTTGCATTTTGTTCTGGAATATTGAAAATGAATGAAAATGGACAGGAAAACAAGAGAATGATGCATACGTTTGTATTTTGCAAAATCGTGAAATATCGATACGCGTCAAATTTGTGTAAAAATGTCCATAACTGCGAATGAAAAGCTTTAATTATGACAAGAAGACTTTCTTCCTTCAAGCTGAATGTAATTCTAGAGACTTTATCTCATGTTCATTTTCTCCATATCCTTTCATGATCTTTCATTGTTATTGAATAATTTTGCTGTAAATGATAATCTAGTCTGCTGTGAATCAAGTTTGAAAATATTGAGCTTACATAACGAAATTCTTGGGTTGATATACGGGGTTTTAATAGAGTGAAAATTAAAGATGTCTTGTCATTCTTTAAAGTCACCATACAATACTGTCGCCAAAATCATCATAAAAAATGGTTTTTATTTGCGAATTGAAATGATAAAAAGGTAGCAACTAAAATCTCGGGATGCTTTAAATATTTTCATTATTTTCCTTATATTGCTAATCAGAATAAAAAAATCCATCCCTATGATTTACTATCCTTTTTCCACTGAAACAGGAAAAAAAAATTAATGTTCATCATGTTCAATTAAATTGTTTACAATTTTTTTATCGACAATTCAAGGGAATCGCAAAGATACAAAAAAGGCTGCATTTAACAAAATATACACTTCACTATAATCTTACCGGACATATCTTAAGAATTTAATTACTTGTAACAATTAATCATTTTCAACCAAGGTTGTGACCTGTCATCAAAGTTTATCGAGATCTCTCGTCATGCTACCTTACTTTTCTTGGGTAGACAATTGTTCAGTTTACCCTCCAACTAGGGTAAAAATCTGCAGTGAGCTGTGAAACATGTAGTAGAAAGGAAATTTTTTGTTGATTTCATTGATTTCATTGATTTCATTTTTGTCAATAAGTGTGTCAAATTTTATTTTTTAACATTCCCGAACGATGGATTTTTGCGTGATGGCTAGTGATTATCTTAAAGATTTACGTAACCTAAAATTAACTTTAGTCTGAATTCTGAATCTAAATTCTAAATTCTAAATAGACAACAAATATACTATGACCAATTTTATCGCCTTGGCGCACACCTACATAGAATAAAATACATTCTCAGGATTTTTTGCCAGCCTACGAAACAACCAATTGAAACTTGACATGTTCACAAGGGTCCTTAGATGGGCCCTCCAACATTGATATTTGACCGGTCTGCATTTAACCAAAGACTACTGTGGCATAAAAGCTTAGTTAAAAATTGTAACCTATGGAAACTCATTCACTGTTTTTTTGTCTGGTGATTATTTTAAGATATAAGCACAAACGAAGTAATCTGATTTTAACTTGAATCTAGACTCACAATGGATATACAATAATATTTTAGGTTCTGCACCTTGGGGAATATTTACATCGAATTAAGTACATTCCACGGGTTTTATCGCCAGCCTTTAAAACAATTTATTGGAATAAAAATTTGGTCACAATGGTCTTTAGTTGGGCTTTTAACTTGAGCAATGATTTTTGACAGGTTTTCATTTCACCAACGATTGCTGCGACGTACTTAACCTGACATTATCTTTAGTCTGAATTATAACTGATTATTAGTAGTGAACTTAAATAGACCAAAATATATTTGCCTTGCCACACACCTAAATCGAATTATATACAATCTAAGGGTTCTATAATCGGCCTTTCAAACAAACACCAAAAAAAAACAAACAAACAAACAAACAAACAAACAAACAAACAAACAAACAAACAAAAACAAAAACAAAAAATAAAAGTAACCTTGTTCACAATGGACCTTAGTTTAGTTTTTCAACAAAGATATTTGACAGGTCCACATTTCACCAGAGACAACTGTGAAACGAGGGCAAAGTTTAAAATTATAACCTATCGAATCTTATTCACTGTTTTTTTTTGTCTGGTGATGATTTTAAGTTATGAGCACAAACGAAGTACATGTAATCTGATTTTAACTTAAGTATAGATTCCATCATCAAAAATAAAAACATATATATATTAAAATACAGTAGGTTCTATTATATCACCTTGAGGAACACCTACATTGAATTAAATACATTCTAAGGGTTTTATCGCCCGCCTTTAAAATAATCAATTCGAATCAGAATTTGGTCTTAATGGTCTTTAGATGGGCTCTTAATTTGAACAAAGGTTTGTATTAAGTTAAATTACTTTCATAGTAAGTCACCCCAAAACCAAGTGAAGAAGAAGGAGATAATTCTTAGTCTGATTTCAAAATCACGATCAGTAGCCTCCTTAAATATATTTTGCATTGACACACTTACAGCGAATTAAAGACGTCCTAAGAATTTCACTGTAGACTTTCCAAGCAACTAGTTGGAAGCAAATTGGGTCACAATAGGTATTTAATGTACCCTTCCTCAAAGGTAGTTGGCATGAACGCATTTCATCAATTGCTTCGATTTTGGAGATTAGTTTAACATTGTAGCATATGGAAATATTTTTTTAGTCTTTTGTTTTGTCTGGTGGCCGATGATTATTCAAAAGATATAGACACAGACTTAGTAACCTAATATTATCTTTACAAAGAATTCAAAATCATAATCGCCAATCATCATAAATAGATCATAGAATATATAAGGATTGACTATATCACCTTGACACACACCTACGATGATATAATCCATCCTGAGATATTTTGTCAGTTGATGATAGCTGGTAATTAAATACATTGGGCAAAATCATGCTCAGCATATTTAAGCATCGAATATCACCTTGACGCATGCCTACAAATAATTAAATTAATTTTACACCTTTCTTCCAAACAACCAATTCGACAAATCTACGTCACAATAGTCCTTATACTAATCCTTCAACAAAGCAATCTAACAGGTCCATATTTCAATGATTGCTGTCAATTTTAGCATTGTCTAACATAGTAACCTCATGGGAAACTTATTTGTTAGAATTTTTGTCTGGTGGCTGCATGCATGGTGCTTATTTTAAAGATGTAATGATAGACTTTTTAAAATCATTATCAGTAATTATCATAAATAAACAAAAACATATTGGGATTGATACTATCACCTTGACGAAAACCTTAATCAAATTATTATAATAAATACATTTTAAGCTGTTCATTACCGACCTTTTAAACAACCAATTTATACATAAAAATGTAGTTAAATTTGCAATTTTAGTAACTGATGAAGCAGAAGTTAGAGTTTCGGTCCAAAATGTTATCTGATAAGTGAATTGATATTCTATAGTGCTGGTAGCCGTACGTATTGTATTTCTAAAAGTGCCTATGAAGCTTCATAATTTTGTATGACCTTGCAACGAAAATTCAGGGGCAAATTGAATTACCCTTGCTTATCTGTCCATCCTTCCATAGAGGGTACATGGTTTTTTCGCACAAATCCTACTTCAGTTTTATGCTAGGAAGCTTTTACGCCACATTTAGAACAGTTCCCTTAAATAAAGGAAGCAAAGTGGGAACTAGTCAAGCAGTCGATATAGACATGTTTCTGATTTGATTTCTTTTGAATTAAATTGAACATATGTTACCATAGAATAATTTGGGAATATTACTCCCATACGTTACAATTTTTAACAGCGGATTAAAAAAAATTTTTTTTAATGAATAAGTGTAATCTTTGAATTGATTCGTTGATATTTGTATTATGATGGAGCTCCCTGTATTTTAATAAAAGATATAGTTCGGTTACAGTTTTTTTTTCTCCTCTATGGCTACAGTGTAATAACCATTATTAACAAAATATTAGTGTATATCTTATTTTCCTCTATTAGATTTTAATATGTTTTATTGTTTTCAAAACATTGAGAAATATATGCTGACCTATAAAATTAGTCATATAAAACAATATGTCTTTGATACAACTTTTGCACACTTATGTTTCTATTTTTATTTTCATTAAGGAAGAACGGGAGTCTTCTGCCATTTTGAATTCATTTTTTTATGCTTTGATAGGTATTTTTCATTTACAAAAGGTACAAATGTTTAAAACTCTTTGAAAATTCTTATGTTGTTAAAACAAAAGCAATGGTTTCATTTCTGTACTAATAGGCATGTTAATTATAAAATAATTTGATTTGAAGATTAAAAAATGAAGTTATTTAAAAATACTTAAGAAAGATATAATTCGAAACATTTATAATTCGTGAAATAATTTGAATATACGCTCAATGACACCCACTTTTCGTTTTGTTTCAGAAACTCTAGCAATATAAAATCAATCAAAATTCTTTCTGATGATACTTTTTGAAATATAATGATTTGTTGTAAACATTTCAACAATAAAAGGCGAAAAATTGAGAGCAGTGGCCCACTTTATATTCTATTTTCTGCAGTCTTTTATAATATCAGTTAACCAATGGAAATATCTATAAGTTCTAATTGACACTTTTTGAACCCTGGCGTACAACCTTAAAAATAGCCGACACCAACCAAAATTTTGGCATACACCGCACTGCGCTTACCAAAATTTGAAGTAATGTCGAAAATAAACAGAACGCTAAACAGCCTTATGAATAATAAATTTTTGACGTGTTTTCCCATCAACAAGCACCAATTCTATACTACAAACGTAACATATAATGGGTTCGATGTATAGAAATCTGAAGATGAAGTTGGCGTGTTCAAAATTTTGACCTACCCCTCGTTGGTTTTCCTTCAATAGCTTTCTGAAAAGCGTTCTTTGTATTACAGTAAATACATGTATCGATTGTCAGATGGTAGGAGAGTCGAAACGTAATATTTACAGAATACAATGTGCAAATGCACAACGATAAGACCCTCTCAAGTACTGACCTTTAGTTGCCGAAGCGGGGCGCGTCAGCCATCTTTGGTAGCACTTACCAAAATACACGCTGCACTTACCAATTCGATTGGACCCCCTGCTTAAAGAGCTACAGATCAAGTATAAGTTTGGTTCTGGTCCACTGATTTTTGATGGAGTTATGGGCCTTGGACTATGAAAATTTTAGTAAAATGTCAGTTTCCACCCCTTTTTTTAAACTGTCTGATATTTTGTATGTGAGTCTACCTTAATCAGTTACAGATCAAGTTTAAGTTTGGTTCTGGTCCACTGATTTTTAGCTCACCTGGCCAAAGGCTTTTGCCATCACTTTGCGTCCGTCAACATTTTCAAAAATCTTCTCCTCTGAATCAACTGGGCCAATTGTAACCAAACTTGGCCTGAATCATCACCAGGGTATGCAGTTTAATAAAAATTGTGTTCGATTAGTCATTAGATCAAACAAGATGGCCACTGTTACTAAAAATAGAACATAGGGGTAAATTGCTGTTTTTTGCAAATAACCCCAAAACCGTTACAGATATCAAAAATCTGACAATGTTATAATGATCTGCATGGCAAGATCTACCTGCCCTGCAATCTTAAAGAAAATCCGAAAACCCGTCTTTGAGTTATTGCCCTTTTTCCATAAAATTTTCAAAATTTTAACTTCGCCCAAAATATTGGTAACCACAGGGAAAAGTGCCATTTTTTGGCCTTTTTGGCCACTTTTTTTGGCCGCAAAATGGCCGACGATGATGTATCACAAATTTAAAGTGTTTTCTGAAGACTTTGCACCTGGTGGGTTATTCCTACTTACAAAGTATGAATAGTTGGGTATAAGCATGATCTGTGTGTTGGGTTACATTCTTCGAGGGCCTCAAAATTGACATTTTTTCACGATTTTGCACTTTTAAACCGGAAGTGGTGATGTCGCATGCACCCTAGGGACTGGCACTTTTATCCTGTGATAGATATGACATCGTATTATCATAATAAACCAATCTAGAGTATAAGGTATGAAGTGTTGCATTCTGGTTGCCAAAAAATGGAGCCCACCCCTTCCAAAATGTGCGAATATTTTGCACTTTTTAATGAAAAGCCTACGTTTCCATGCTGATATGACCTAGGATTGGCAAAATTGTCCTTTCTTGATATGTGATATTGTTGGAAATAGCTATTTCTATGTTTTAAGTGCAAAAAAACGTATCTGCATAGGTTTTGGGACCTGTAAGAGGTGTTCAACTGAAGTATGACTGCAACCCGTCAAATGACGGGACCCGCATGGTAAGTGTTAATGAAAAAAAAAATTTCGAAAATTTTAAAAGTGCTTCAAAGTTCCCGATTTTGCAGTAAATAGTAGGACTCTTCCTTTCCATGAGAAAAATGATGAAAAAAGTTGGAAAAAGGCACCAAAACCTAGAAAAATACGACCTTTGACCCCTCTTATTAACCCTTATCGTGCTATTTTGTTTTATGGAAAATCAGCGGTTTGCATTTATTTGCAAATTTATGCAAATTATATGCAAATGAAGCAACTGATTCTGAAGATGTTTATTGTTTACTATAGAGCTAGT
>MJUU01059067.1:2508-16172 GCA_002080025.1 Modiolus philippinarum | reverse complement strand
AGGTGAGCTAATAAAATGTTTCTTCCTTACTAGGTATGCCATTAGTTTCAAGGTAGACAATTTATCCTTTGTTAAACAAAAGTATTACCACATCTTTGTGTCCCAATTAAATCTGGCGTATTTTCTGTCAAGTGTATAATGGGTTCAGCTATTTCTGAGAATTTTCTAATCTGAAAATGAACTTAATATAGATCGAGCTTCGGTAATATTAGTCGGCGGTTGGAGTTTTTTAATAGCTCCTACCTTTTTAGTGCCAGGTTGCATGAAAACGATATATATTTATACAGATAATGCATAAATAACCCCCAAATGACCTCAAGTATTTTTGTGAAAACTACTTCAGATATTTTCCTGTAATTTTTAAAGAGTCCACCCAGACACATTTTACAGAGGTCACGGAAATAAAGTCCGATCTTAACTTTGATTTAAGCTTACCATGGACTACGGAGATGACTGGAACTGGGACATGTTGGTGATTGACACGCTATATCCATCAAGCCGTCAAAAACGCACAAGATATAATTGAAATGAGGATAAATTACTGTTCGGGGCGTGCAAGCATCATCAACCACCACGAAAGAAATTATTTGAGAAACCAGCAACCCAGTGGATTAATTGTTTTATTTTTATCATTACAGGATGTACCTCACGAGTTTACTTTTTTTTCCTTATTTGGTCTAACTGGTGCAAGTTTTACGCACGAAAATGTCGATTTTTGAAAATTAAACGAGTTTTCAACCCCTAGATCACGATGTTCAGTTACATTTGTTATAAAATTGGATGAATATTTTAATTCCATCCAAAAAATTGAACTTGATGTTAACACTACATTGCTTATACCTCCAGAAGTAAAAGCTAATCATGTATATACAAAATTTAAAACAACGTCAATTTCATAAATACTTTCAAAATATAAATTTAGAAATCAATGCCCTTAATGATATGTATATAAATATTTTCAAATAGAGTAGGAGAATATGGATAAAAAAAGGCTATAAAAAGGGACAAAAGGTATTTTATCCCCATGGTGAGGGAGGCGTTGAATTTTCATTTTTTTTAAACTCTTTCAGAGGACGATTTAGAGTATATTCAGAGAAATGTAAACACTCTTGCGAAGAACCAAAAAGATATATTTGCACGTCTTATATGACAGTCTTAGTATTCTAGATAGCAGATTAAAGAAAATAGAGATTATAATAATAATCTCTTTGTTGATTTGCATAATATTGATAGTAAATTGAGTGCCATAGTTCAAGATTTAAATGTTAAAATTACAAAGCTTGAGGATTTTGCCAAAGTTTACTTTCAGTTAGATCTTATATTAGAGCATGTTTGACAATTGACATGTAAAGCTATGTATGCTTTACAACATCTTTCGCTCCAACTCAACATGCTTTCTTTTGGGTCATTTATCGCCTAGTATAATTTCTCAAATGGAATTGAAAGTTATTCTGTCGGCAAAAATCTACACAGTTAAAAGTCCCATTTATTTTGTACATGTTAAAAATGTGTGCATTTTTGCATACTCAAAGAACTTATTGGTCCGTTCTGTAAGACAACAGTAAGGTTGGACACAATATTACCAATGGCGGAATATTTACATAATGGGCATTAACCGCAACAAAAGTAGAGATAAAATTTACAAAAGTCTGTCAAATTTTATCTATGTTTCTGATCAATGTAAAACCTCCCCTTAGCAGTGTTAAAGTGCATTGTCATGCAGTTAGTACTATGTTGTCACCACCTCCTTATTTTCATAAGGAAAGTCAACATGTTTTTAAAGAGTCTTTTAGCAATATGAATAACACAACCAATCAATTCATGCTAATTTGCCAAATTTGACCAGTTTTAATTCCTAAGTAATTTACGGGGTATTAAAGAAATCTCAATGGAATATTTCAATCAAAGTGCAGCCTGCACTGAAAAGGAGATTGATTTTGAGGGTAATAGTTTGACAATTAATATTGACAGGTAGGTGCCATGTAAACTATTCTCTCATTAAATGTTTATGAAGTACAATTCAAACAATACTTCTACTGAAAAATGCATCAAGCCTGATACTGAAATACTAATGAACAATTTGGATCATTCACACAGTAAAAATTCATTCAAGGCCATTGTTCAATTAGGGGTGTTTAAATTTGGAATTAATCATTAGTCCACTAATTTTGTAAAAGAAAATTGCACTTTTTATACATTTACTTAATCATTCAACTGTTCAAAGTTTATTAAAGTAAAAGACATGCAGAAATTTACAAAAGTGTATTTAGAAAGCAAGATATATGTGAAGAAAAAACAAAAAAACTTTGCATTTTGAATTTACCAATCTGAAATTTAACTGTAAACTTTATTTGAGGCTGACCTGAGATATTTATTCTAAAATATATTGATTTACAAAATGTGCATTATATAATTAACCTGTTCACATGAGTAACCTTCACAACTAGTAATTGTGTTACATAACTATGTGTTACATCACTACAGATAAGATATAATAAACATGATTGACCTTCCAATAGCGGTCAATTTATATTCTTGAGCATTCAAAGGTGGCGAAGAGGCTGACTAATTATTCACTACGCTACAGAAAAAGTTCCTAACATTTTGTCATAAATAAACAATATTTTCAGTTTCTCCAAATTAAAGGATGTACTAAATTAAATATCTTTTCTTCTTAATCAATGATATTAGCATAAATCTTCATTACTGTAGAAATAATATTACAGAAGTAAACATTGTAGTGCTTTCTTTGTAAATGCCTAGTGGCACAAAGGAAATCAATCTCCTTAAAAATAAGCTGAAGGGGCTCCAGATTATGGGTATTGACAGTCCAACGCCTGTCTTGGTATACTCTATCCAAACGTATTATTTATAATTACATGTATTAAAACTATAATAGTACTTTTTGTTATAATTTCGATGTTTAAATTGGTCAGTCAAATTAGATCCAATATTAATATTGGATCTAAATCAATTATTGAGGTTACAAAGACTGCATTCTGCAATTCTTAAGACGTTTAGCGAAGTCAAGAGTGACCTGAACACAATGGAAAGAGACACTTTTTAAGAAGTCCAAGACACGCATCATCCCGAGAAGTGAGCCATCCGTGCTTGCAAAACCCAGTCTGTCATCAATTAATTAATCACAGAATTTTAAAGAAATCTCAGAACCCGTTCTATTAACGGGTGGATAACTTCATCGCTTTGCGATCATTTAGATTGTTTGGATAAATATTATTACCTTATTGGTTTTATATTTTAAAAGGATTGTTTTAACCTAACGCTCAATACATATCATAAACTTGAGGTGTGTATCGTGTATCGTTCTGTGGTGGATTCCATTCGATTTAAAACTACAGATGTATGGATTTAGACTATTACCTCATTGGATTTATGTGTTACAAGGATTATTTCATTTTCTTTTTGGAAACCATTTGATTAAAAACTACAAACGTTCTAAGTGGGGAAGGAATGTAACATAGTTAGCTTCACGTTAACGTTTGTACGTTTGTACCACCAAAGTGTAGAGAAGAAGCCGTAAAATATTGACGTTCATCTGTAACTTGACATTATCTACTTGCTTCAAAGTCAGCTTACATGAAGCTCATACATATTGTAACCTTTCTTAATCATGAAGTTAGCCAGTGTGCAACGATGTCACCTGCCTTGTTATTCTACGTAGTTGTTAATCCCTAAACATATATTAGGATTTGGATTGTTGTGGCAACAATACTACCAGATGGATAAAACCCGATGTCTCATGAAGCCTGCATGATGATGTTAACTTATTTAGAAGCCCAAATACTATGTATTGTGACATTTAGCTTGTTTTACGCGTACACAAAGCTTTAACTTATTAAGCCTTATGCTTCTATGTTTCACTATATAATTGTCTTGTATGTGTTTCCTGAATAGAACATATGTCGTGTAATAGTGTTTTAAATCATGGATTAGCCCATGCCCATGTCTGAGACCCGCTGTGTTAAACAGTTGGTAGGATTTTTCATAGATGATCATGCTTTGGCTATCTAAAAATGGGTTTAGAAAGATAATCTTGCAAAATTGCCAGATGCTATCAATTCAGCTACGAATGAGCAAAATATAAAAAAAGACATAATTTGAGGTCTGCATGGTAATATTGAAAAGAAAAAAAAACAACAAAAAAAAAACAGTAAAATGTTTAACACACGAACCGCAGGATAAAAATAGGTCACTCATGGCCATTGTTATACATATCATAAGAAAGGGCATGGGGCAAGAGAGTATACATTGCGTACTTCTCCAGTAATAGAAATTGCTCGGTCACAGCTTAAAACCATCAACAAAAGAATTGTTTGCTGGAAATTCAGTAAGAGAGACATTATATGAGATATTGATAAGAAAGGTTTAGGAAAAAAAAACTAATTTTGGTCGCACCAGAGTTTATGAAAACTGGAATCTGGAACACCACTCTTATAGAGGATCAAATAGAAAGAGCCAGTGTGAAATACACCTATTTATAAGTTTAAACAAAGTAAAAACGGTAAGGAAATTAAACAAAATATACAAACTAAAAAAACAGCTAACATATCCAAAACAGTTGAACCTGTTTTACACTGTTTTGGTTATTCCAAAACAGTTGAACGTGTTTTACACTGTTTTGGTTATTTTAGCTGTTTTTTTAGTTTGTATATTTTGTTTACTTTTTAATTGTGGCCTACTATACCATTTTTACTTTGTTTATTTACATTAATTTGTGGCCATTGCACACCATATATTTTTATATTCTCATATTTATAAGTTTGATTGGCTGTAAGTCAGAACTCCAGTTTATATAGAATAGAAAAATTAGAATTAATATTATTAATAGATTGAGTGGTGCACAATTATCTTTGTTGCATAAGAAAATACTTGATAAACTCAGATATAAACCCTAATTGAGTGAAAAGAATGATTTGCAAATGGACAAAAAATAAAAATAAATGGTGTAGCTAAACTTTTTTTCAAATAGGTGGATATAAAATGGTTAATCAGTGAATAAGTTCGTGTTACAAATTTATATTGGACAAAAGATCGCACTTTTCACAAGTATTTAAAAAAAAACTATATAACTTTCGGCCATTATTGAGGGGCTATTAGCTCCGAATCAGGCGAGCTATTAGCTAATTCTGTCGTTCGGCGTAGTGCCTATAATAATTCTAAAAATCGTACAGATGTTTAAGAAGGTTCGCTCCTCATGTTTTTTTTTATATTTCTGTCCGGTTTTCGGAATCTTCGGGTTTTATCCATTTAAAAAATTATAATTTTTTGCTCATTGATTCCCTATTTTTTCCATAATTTCATTTTATACATCTTTATGAGCATTTCCATTTAAAAAATTATAATTTTTGCTCATTGATTCCCTATTTTTGCCATAATTTCATTTTATACATCTTTATGAGCATTCTGCGAAAAATCTCATTGAATTCTATTTATTCTGTCAAATTCATTCATGGTCGAACATTTTTAATCAGAGGAGTCCAGTTTCCCGCCAATGTTTTTTCACTTAATAACTTCTTTAATTTTCTAGCAACAATCATGTTTACTTGAAATTCTTTTTCTTTTCAAATGGAGTAGCGAACACCCTTAAAATGAAAAAGAGGAAACAAGAAGCCATTAAAATTGAGACCTTGTATAGTGCCTATGCATACAAGGGAAGAATTGAAAAAGCTGCTGATAAAATGTTTTCTTTTTGAAATTCAAGATCACCATGGAATTTTGATGTCATCATCAAACTTTCATTTCCTCGTTTCAAATATTCATTATACCTATATTAAAATATATAATATATATTAATTATAAAATTGTATGAAATATTATACAACAGATTTAAAATATGGTTTTTGGCAGGTATAGCCATGGAAAAAGCGAATAAAAAGAAGACTGCGTTTGTTTGCCAATATTTTTTAAACATTTGGTGAAGTTAATGTTAAACATAGGTAGCAGTAAGACATCTGAGCTAACAGTTTTATAAATTATCAGCAAAATTTAGATATAAAAGTAAGTCTCGTACTGAGGACAACAAATCTGCAGACCCTGTAATGTCTCAAGGTGTGAGAAACGAACTGAAAGCAACATAAGAGGACTTTCTTCCGAGTTGCAGATGTGCCACATCGAAGATACCAACGTGGGCCAACGACATATTGAGCCTTTCTTTTTCATCGATTCATCAGTTTTGATCGAATATTTTCGAACTCGCCAATAGGCGGGTGGACACCATCTTTTTTATTTTCAGCATTATTACAAGTACATGTGTCTACTGGTGCACGATCGGAATTTTTTATATAACACTGATATGTGATATCAATATAACATTTACCAATTTCTATGCAGATATATTTATATTAATTATTATATTTCTGCTATTGGAATATTGTCGTGGTCTGTCACGATAATTCGTAACATACACACGCCTGGTATGGAAGGGATGTAACAAAGTTAGCAGCAGAACAAATAACCTACAGTACAGAAAGACTATTGTAAACATTTTTCTGTGTGACATTTATTATGTACTTTATCCAGTGTCAGAAACTCAGGAGACCTTAAGGAACCCCGGCTTCATGATGTAAAGTGTTCGCTTTTTCAATTATACATTATACCCAGTATATGGAACCCTGTTCCAATCAAACATCTTGGATTACCACTGCTTATACCCAAGACGATGGATAAACCCTTATCTGTCCCTGCATGGAACGCGTGTGCCGTTTTCACATTTAGTGACAATGCCAAGCTAGGATATCACATAGACCGATTCATAACGCGTCTGGACATTAAGGGTATGCTTATTTGTTTTCTTATACATGTATACTTGTTATTAAATAGCACATTTCACATGCAGTAAGACATTTGGAAGAAGCAACAAGAAAATTTCCAATCCACTTCTGTTTCTAGACATACTTGTGGTTTAACATTGACATAAATACATGAATAAATATACTAACTTTCATCGGTATTTCAAATATACTTTGTGCATGTATATTTAATATTTTCTTTATGTTGTTCTAATATGTTGTATGAACGGATAATAACGCATAACATTTACATAATGTATTAATGGATGAAAATAAAAAATCGGGACGATTTTCTTCTTTAAGAGGGGATATGTTATGCTGGATTTTTGTTTGGTTGTATGCATGGAGATTTACCACACTTTCAGCAGTATTTCGTGGCGGTCAATTTTGGTGGAAGACTTTTTAAGTAAGTCATGGTGCAATTAAAAAAAATGAGTATGTTAAACATAACGTTACGTAGGGCGGATGAGCAGTACGTACATCGCTGTTGAACCATGGGAATAAAGATTTCTGAACTTGTTATACACACTAGCCAATTTCAACTTAATAATGTATCGATTCTGTTAATTAAATATATACATATATAAATTCGTTAACATTTATCATTCAAATTCCAGCCACTGAAATCGTATACCGTTCATAATGGCATTATCATTTGGACAAAGCCGTTGGAATTTCATACACCCTGAACTGCAAGACTATATCCTTAAACAGAGAAATCTAATTGAAGAAAGGGAACGCATCGAGGAATGTTGGAGATATGTGGGTAGCAAATTGCACGTATTCCATATTTGGTATTCCAAAAAATCCACATTGACATATCACGAGCTCCAAACAGAGAAGCTTTATTCAAATGGTATATACAAACTTATGCTGATGTTCATGACATTCTGTATTTGGGCTCCATGCGAAATTTTGTATGTACTATTTTTATAAATAATAAATAATGATTCAATATATAAACTATTGTCAGTTATATTCGATTAAAAATAGTAATAGTAAAAGGTTACGGTTTCTTTAAAAATATTGATTGTATACATAAAGAAAGGTCAAATAATGGTGAAATTTTTTTCAAGAACAAAAGTAAACCTGAGAGATATGAAATATATTGCCTATACTCCTATGAACAACAGTCTGACCTATTTTCGTTCACAAGGAGTTAGTTGCTGTATAAAAGTCCTGCCGCACGAATAGTCCAATTCGTTGACATATCGGATTTATCACAGTTTTTTAAACAATTGTCTTAGTGAAAATTTCAACTATGTAATAAAAAAGGGAAGAGAACAGGAAACATAAAAAAAATGACAGAAATTTCACCAAGACCTCCACAACAATTTTTGTGACTGCGTCAAAATATAGCGATGGGGCTTCTTCTCATCGATTTGTTTTATAGTTTGCCGAGTTTTGAGAAATGATTTTTCGTTCACTTTACAATATTAATAATACATGTAATAACGTTCTTATATATTTAATAACCTAAGATAGATAGTTTACGGAAATTATCAAAATTTTGCATATTTTTCAAGAAATAAACGTATCTAATAGGCATTTTTCTAATTATTTTTCTTATATATCAAACAAAAGAACCCAGAAAATAGTTATTTTTAAAAACACTTGGGAAATTATATTATACACAATATATTTATGACTTGATCATTTTATTATAAACATGCATAACATTTTTGTGTGTTGAACTTGATTGAACTTCGTATAAAACGATTGATTGATGATAAGATACAGCATTGAAAAACCAATAGCAGTAAGGAAATTTTCTTATATAACTAGAGGATGACATGCCCCCGCGCAAGGTTGAATCAAATTGGGATTTTCTAGTAATATTTGTGTCTGTAAGACACATATGATGCCCCCGCTAAACACATGTTATTCTAGGATGCACAGATTAACTACCGGTATGTACCCTCTATTACTAAATCACCAAACAATTATAAGTTGAGCAATGTATATTTTTGAAAAAAAAATGAACCGAAATCATAATACATACCACATGCACATCTTCAATATAGGTACAAATGAACTGCAAAATAAAAGCTTCCTAGCCTCAAAACTCCAGGAAGAGTTGTTCGGACAATCTGTGTACCCTGTTTTAATAATTCATCCAATAAATGACTAAGTTCAACAATGTGTATTTTTTATAAAAATGCATCAAAATCCTTACCACATGCACATCTTCCATATAGGTACAAATGATCTGCAAAATAAAAACTTCCTACCATCAAAACTGTAGGAGTAGTTGCGTGGACAAACTATGTACCCTCTACTACAAAATCACCCCAAAAATGACTAAGTTCAACAATGTATATTTCTGACAAAAATGCACCAAAATCAAAATCCTTACCACATGCATATCTTCAATATAGGTACAAAAGATCTGCAAAATAATAACTACCTAGCATCAAAACTGTAGGAGGAGTTGCGCGGACAAACTATATACCCTCTATCTCAAAATCACTAAAAAATGACTAAGTTCAACAATGTATGTTTTTGACAAAAATTAACCAAAATAAAAATCCTTACCACAGGCACATCTTCAATATAGGTACAAATGATCTGCAAAATAAAAGCTTCCTAGCATTAAAACTGTAGGAGGAGTTGCGTGGACAAACTATGTACCCTCTATGAAAAATCACCAAAAATGTTCAACAATGTATATTTTTGACAAAAATGCACAAAAATCAAAATCCTTATCACATGCACATCTTCAATATATGTACAAATGATCTGCAAAATAAAAAACTTTCTAGCATAAAAACTGTAGGAGGAGTTGCGCGGACAAACCATGTACCCCCTCGGACGGACGGACGGACGACGGTAAAACAATATGCCCCCCGACTTATCGTCGCGGGGGCATAAAAAGTTTCATGACTGATTATTTAAAAAGTTCTTGAATATGTTATATTTTTTTAAGTAAATAAATACAAAAGAAAATAAAAGCATGGGTTTCTTCTGTTATGTTATGTGGCCCAAGCAATAGACAATGGTTAGATGATCCAAGTGCGAAACATTATAAGAAATAATATAAACTACTCTTGAAAAAAAGTTATAACTAAACTTTATATGCTACTCTTGAATTAATGAACAGTTACTGTACAATAATATTGTTTGTTCATACTTTGATAATGGTCCTCCCGATTCACACTTGGTTGATAGTAATTGTGTCTTTCTTGTAGAGTGAAAAAAGGGAAATATCACTACATTCTTACACCCAAGAATAAACCTCTTAGCGGTAAGAAAATATCGAGTGACACATTCCTTTCCTAAAGAAAGTCAAAAGGACCCTACGTAGAAAAGGGACATGTCACTGATTAATACGTGCTTTTTGTCTTGTGTTATAAGGTGATTTTCTACAAAAAATGAAATTTTGAATGTTAAGTTAAAAAGCGTAAAAACATAAAAATGATGCCAAGCATTATTAACCTACATAGAACAACAATCTGAATTCTATTTTGTTCAAATTAAAAATACTCTGCATCAGTACGTAAAAATAAAGCAAGGTAATGGCATAAAAACTCTTTGAAGAAAAAATGAATTAAGGTTTATACATGTATAAATTTTAAATTTCTGATAGGACAACAGCATGATATTAACACATATCTTTTTTACTGGAAGTTCAATAGGAAAAACATATCAGAGAGTCAGAATTCGATCACCGCACGAAGGAAGAAGGTAGGTAAGAAGGTCACAGTAATGAAGGTACCGTAATTCGTTGTCAACTCTGATCTGTAACGTTTTTATATGTAAACAGATAATACATTCTAAGTCAATATTAATTATAAGTATGGCCATGTATTAATATATATCGTATATATTATATGAATTGAATAATTTATTTAGGAGAATTTTTATTACTGTGATAGAGAAATGTTTACATCATATTTTTAGCTTAAAATACTTGGCTAAAAAGGTTAAGGTCTTTGGCAGAACATCAAAACAATTTTAGTTCTATCTGTTTCACAAACTCTCTACGTCATTAAGGTACGCAGTGATTAACCTCATAGTGCTGAGAACATCTTATTTTTTTAAAGGGTGTGATCAGCAACTACATTTATTTCTACCCGTTTTCTTTGATCTATTTTTGTAAAATTATATTATCTTTTTCTAATTTTTATTTACAATGTCTAATTCAATATGCACTAATTAAAACCTTCATTTTAAAAGTAATAATTTCTTTTATTGAACAAGACTAGTGATAGGGCACCGTGTAGAAAAAAAAAAAAAAAAAAAAAAAAAAAAAATGAGAAAGCGCCGTCCGATCTTTCGACCATTTTTGGACATTGATGGTAGTCACGAAGAGGAATTTCGGCATAATCTGGATGGGCGTACATTCGTATGAAAGGACCAATTTCCGCGAGGCAAATTTGCTTGCCTCAAATAATATTTGGATTAATTCTATCAGAATTAATACCAAGAAAAAACGAGTGTTCCCCTAAGTTGTAAACAGGGGTAAACATCAACCCAAAGTCACACTTTTTTCGCTTTACCACAGGTGGTGGTGGAACAAAACTAATAGGCAAGCCGAAGAAAGAGGAGGAAAGACTTAGATAAGCTAAAAGGAGCATACATCTCTTTTAATAATTTAACATTGCCTAAAGGTTATAATTTTATTGTAGGAAACATGGAGGACATCAAAATAACTTGTAAATTTGGAAACAAGATGGTCCGTCTGAGAAGGCCAGACACTGATTCTATCAGAATCTGTTTATTCTTTTCCGGCCTTCTCAATTTTCATTCCAGCAGAAAGCACCACACTGTCGACTTTACGGGCCTAGCCATAGACAGTTCTTATAAATTAAGATACAATGTCAGCTATGGATCGACCATTATAACAAACAATTATGACATTGTCAAACTCATAGACATGGCGGCGTATTTGGGCATACCGGAGGAAGAGCTATACAAAATGCTACCTATTATGGATTGCAAGGGAGACAAAACTAGACTCACTTCCTTTCATTCACAGATTTCTAACTAAGGGCTATGCGGGGATTGCCGAGATGTATATGCGGTTTGCCCGAATGCACCCCAATTTGGCCACGTCACCTCTTTATCATACAGGGTTTTGAAAAAAAAAATGTCGTGATAAAAAACTGAAAGACTGGAAGTGTAAATGGGTGGTACCAAGGTGTAGTTGTCCACCTTGCGTCGCCACAATACGCGACCAGTGTGAGTCCATTAACAAGAAAATAAGAGGAAGAGGGAGGGGTATCCTAATGTTTAGATAAAATACATAATATTATTCAAATTTGAATGTCCTTGGCGATAATCGCCCGGCATCCTAAGAATAACATCGGTGGTGCCTGTTGTAGCGACAATCGCTCACAATTGCACAAAAAAAAAAAAAAAAAAAAAAAAAAAAAAAATCACATACACACACACATATATATATATATATATAAATACGTTTATGAATTTAAATTTAAATTTAAATTTTAATGTTAAATTGTAATTGATGCAATTCTGAGTAGAAGGTCTAGATGTGATGACAATCATCCATCAAATCCCTCATAACTCATTGTGATTTTTTTAATCATACTCTTTTGCCTATTTGTGGCGACAATCGCCCAGTAATTTTTTATGCTAAAGGGCATATCTCCTCTCTTCGTCCTTCTCAGTTTGCTGTGTTGTCTTCTTGGTTATATTATCATAATATATACATCATTTTATTCATTGTAAAGTTCTCTGCGAATTCCAATTCTGTTAATTGAATTTAAATATATCAATAATATTTTGAAGAAAAAGAATATATACGTTTATATATAAATAAAGGGAATAAAAAAAATGCATTTACTTTGCTTGTAACATATTCTTTTAAAAATAAATATATATGTGAATAAAGATATTTTCTCTAATGATATGTCAAGTTTATACCGGTTTTGACCCGTTAGATAAATTTTCTTTATTCAATGTATGTTGAATAAAGCCCCGTGCCACTTCCCGCCAAATCTATTCGGAAAACAATTCTCGGCGTTTATCATTTATCATTAGAGAAAAAGATTACACCACTCTATCCCGATTATTACCATATATTATCAACTCTCGATAGTTAAATTTAAAAATTTTAAAATGCTCGGCAAGCCTCGCAATTAAAATTTTAAAATTTAACTATCTCTAGTGGATAAAATATGGTAATGAACGGGATCTTGTGGTGTAATCTTTATGTATGCTAAAAGAACATTGCAGAGAACTCTCATTTATTTTTTCATTGTAATAATTTTATATTACTTTGTGTAATCCAACAGCTAACACCAAATTTTATGTAGACCTCTATGGCAAGCCGTTTTAATATTTATTCACCGAATAAGATATCTTGTGTATATAATAAGATATCTCATTTGTTTTATAAGATATCTTGTAAAATTATAAGATATCTTCTTATTAATGAGATATCTTATAAACTTTATAAGATATCTTATAAAGTTTATAAGATATCTAATAAATTTTATAAGATATCTTATAAACTTATAAAGATATCTTTTTAACTTGATAACATATCTTTTAAAGTTTATAAGATATCTTATAAAATATATGAGATATCTTGTTTTTAATATATATATATATATGATATCTTATAAACTTCAAAAGATATCTTTTAGAATTTTTCTTTACAAGATATCCTTTTAACTTTCAAAGATATCTTGTAAGTTTAATAAGATATCTTATTTTATTTATAAGATATCTGATTTAAAAAATTGTAAGATATCTAATATATTTTAGCAGATATCTTATAAGTTTTATAAGATATCTTGTTAAGTATTTCATATAGATTATATAAATTCTGTGAAAAAATATCTTATAAACTTTATATAAATTAAGTCTCCTTTAATCACGCTTTTTTTT
>MJUU01059066.1:22163-32630 GCA_002080025.1 Modiolus philippinarum | reverse complement strand
ATGAAAAATAAAGATTTGACATATTTAGAAAAATTGCATTTTTGGCCCCTTTGACCCCTTGTAGCTCGGAAACGGTAAGACCTACACAAAATCCGTTGGCGTTCTACTGAAAGCTTAGATCAAGAGGAATCCATAGAAAAAAATCCCATCGAAATCCGATGAAAAATAAAGATTTGACATAATCTGCAAATTCCCAATTTTGGCCCCGTTCGGCCCCTCATAGCTGGGAAAGGAAACAAGTTATCAAAAATCTAATAGTTGAGCGCCATATTAATTTTTCACAAGGAATCCATTAAAAAAACTGCATCAAAATCGGACTTAAAATAAAAAATTTATTTTTTTTGAGATTTGCCCCTGTTGGGCCCCATTTATCTCGTGAGCGGTACATGCTACGTGAAATCCGTTGGCATACCCTAGATTGGAAATTTCCTCAGGAGCACACTGAAAGAAACCCCATCAAAATCCGATTAATAATAAAGATTCTACAGACAAACATGTGAAAACACCCAATTTAACCCCTTTTGGCCCCTTTTTTAAAAACGGGTGGGGCCACACTTACCAAAACTAAGCCAAGCCTTCCTTTTGTACCAAAGAACATTATGTTAAAATTTCATTAGGATTGATTTACTGGAACTAAAGTTATTGACCAAAAACTAAAGTGTCTACAGACGACGACAACGACAACGACAATGACGACGACGACGACGACAGCACCATACCAATATACGACCATACCAATATACGACCGCAAAAATTTTTGCGGTCGTATAAAAAATCAACCCTTTTGATCATTTATGGATAAAAAACAGTAAGAGCTATGCAAAATCTGTTGACTACCAACTGAAAGCTTACATCAAGAGAAATCCAAAGAAAAAAAATCCCATCAAAATCTGATGAAAAATAAAGATTTCACATATTTAAAAAATTTGCAATTTTGGCCCCTTTGACCCCATATAACTCAGAAACAAAAAGAGCTGTGCCAAATATGTTGAGATACATCTGAAAGCTTACAATTAGAGAAATAAAAAGAAAAAAAATCTCATTTAAATACGTTGAAAAATGTTGATGTTAGGTTATCTGAATGTTTTCAATTTTGTCCCCATTGGCCCCTCATAGTAAAAAAAGGAAACAAGTTATCATATTTTGGACTAACAAAAGATGGTCAGTTTTTACAACAAACAGTTCATTCCAGTTTGTGATATACAGGCCTGACGAAATTGTTAATACCTTTGATGCCTTAATGGAAGTAAGTAGATCGTGTACACTGAATACAAAGTCTTGACAGATTTACTTTTGTGTTCCTACCTTAATATGGAATTCCAGGTTCTCATCCATTTGGTAAATATAGTTAAATATATCAGCAATGATCCTGGGTATGATTCCTTGCATTTGGTTGTCACCCAAAACACCCTGTTAAAATAATACATTTTCAAAATTAATATTAGATGCATTGCACATTATAAAATTTGATGATCTTTAAACTATTTTGCTGGTTACTGGTGTATTGTTCTTTCAAATCAGAAAAGTATTTATTTGTACTATTTGTACTGTATATTAATACAAAGTGCAAAGCTATGTCCTTTGCAGATCTTTGCTTTACACGTACCAGTAATTTTAGACACTTTAAATATTTGTTTTTGTATCGTCTTCCAATTTTTTTATACATCTGTGCTGAAGAGAAATAAGTTGTTGAAAAGGTCATCTAAAAATGCAAATTTTATTGAATTTCAGTTAGTAAATGTAAGTTATGTACATGTAGCAAGTTTTGAGTTTGTTCCATACTATAGACTTTTTGCCTATTGTTACTTTGTTAAAGTTGTAGGACAAATTGGTGATTTCATATTTTACAAGTGTAGGATAAACGTAAGCTTTCCATTGTGACAGAAGTTTCTTCTAATTATGGGAAAACTCTTGTCTTTCTTTCCATTGTGACTCTTGTCTTGTCTTAAATTCAACAAGAGATCTGTGAGCCCAAGCTCACTAGAAATACCCCCGCTCTTAGCTTTTAGTGGCCTGCACTGGTTTGAAAATGCATCTAACAATATACCGATAGCACATAATGACTGAAAATTTACTAAGCCAGTCAACAGGAAGTAGTAATCAGACAGATCTGAAAATGCATCCCACAATATGGCATGACTATACAAAGCTTCTGACAAAATTTCAAATTTGTGTCATTTACCATTGCAGAGAAAAGCTTGACGAAAGTTGTGACGGACGGACAGAATTAGTGAAAATTGACTAAGTCGGTAAACAGGAAGTAGTAACCCGACAGATCTGAAAATGCATCTTACAATATCGCATGACTGTACAAAGCTTCTGACAAAATTTCTAGTTTGTATCATTTACCATTGCAGAGAAAAGCTTAACAAAAGTTGTGACAGATGGACGGACGGACGGAATGACGGACAAGGGTAAAACAGTATACCCCCTACTCCTTCGTAGCGGGGGTATAATTAATTCTAGTCATAATTTATTTGCCTAATATCTAGTTGTGTTTAAAGAGCTTTATGATATTGACCAAAGTTTTTGCACTATATTTTGATGAAACAACTGTCTTCCACAGATGCAAACAAAAATTGACATTTGTTTTGCATCTGATGAAGACAGTTGTAGTTGAAATATACCGGTAATGCAAATTCTTTGTTCAAATTATTATTCTCTATGAAGAATTTTTTTTTGTTTCATTGATATTGTTTTTAAATGATATGAAATGAAGTATTTCATCAAAAATCCATGCAATAAACTTTCAAGATATCTGCTGAACTGTTCTTTTCTAAAGACAATACAGCTTGTATTTCTCTTCTCAGAAGAAAATACACTCTGGAACATTTCGGACTATTACATTGAAATTTCGTTGGGAAGCACACAATTCAACTCAATTCCAGTCATAATTTAGGATTCCACTTCCAAATATTAAGAAATTGGTAAAATAGACAGAAACTAAATTGAGTGGAACTTCTGTACTTATAACCTTCAATTACAATCAATTCTAACACCTAAGGTTTAACTCCCTCCATCGTAATTTTGTTGTCCTTAGCTATATTTGATATTTCTAATTCTCTTATGATGCACGATTATTATCTATTCTTCAAATAGTTATTTGTGGTACACAATGAGACTTTGAAGCTGGAGTTAGATATGAACTTGTTGAATCGCTTTTACAGGAATTTCATTGGTCTAGTGCCAATTAATAACACATCACGCGTGATGTGCTATTTTTTTCAACGTTTCTATTGGACAACTTTGAAATCTCGTTGGCCGTGATTAACGTTACCTAGCAACGGTGTTGTTATTTGAAACAAAAACAGCAGTTTGGCACTAAATATTATGAAAATCATAAGAGAAATAGTTTTAACAACTCGAAAGAATTATATATCGCTGGATATCAACTCTAGTTATGTAATTTCAAATATAATAAACGAGCCTTTTGAAATTACAAAACTCTAGCTGATATCCATCAATATACAATTCTTTCTCGCTATGAAAACTATAATTATTCGGATTTCTATTGGTTTTTATGCATTTTAAACTTTTTTTGAAATTATGGATTTCCTATGTTTGGGTTCTAGTGCTGTTGATGAATTAATTTCCAAAATGGCCATATAGCTCATTAAAATTAATGCAGTTCGGGTTAACATATGTTTTATGGTCTCATATTCATTTACTCCATATCCTTTCGTAAAATATTTAATACAGGAATTTGCCTTTTAATGCAGTGATGAGTTGGTAAAACAATTCCTCGTGTTTGAGATGTATGCTCTTTATTTTTCTTAGATATGGTGTACTTGTACATGAGATTATATCTCATATGTACTCTTTGTTCAATTACTATTATTTAAATTTATGTAAATTCTAAGACCGTAAGTTTAACTCCCTCCATCGTAGTTTTGTTGTTCTTAGCTATATTTGATATTACTAACTAGACATCGGAGAGATGGCAGCCATCTCTGTGGGCCCCACTGTATATAAGTGCAAATTTAAGTGTGTGTGGACACAATACAGGTGTGGACATAGTACAAGTGTTGACACTACACATAATCTCATCAAGATTTTAACAGAATGTAATATCTGAAAGCAATAATCTGACCTTAAAGACAAAGGTCAAGGACAAAGGTCACCAATCATGGTTCATGACAAATTGTCTTCAAATGATCTATCTATATGGAAAATATCAGAAGCCTATCTCAAAACACAAAAAAGATAAAGCCCGGACACGACTTGTCAGTACGAAAGCAAAAATCTGCCCTTGACGACAAAGGTCAAAGTCAAAGGTCACCAATCATTGTTCATGACACATCGTCTTGAAGTGATCTATCTGCATGCAAAATATCAAAAGCCCATCTCAAAAGACAAAAAAGTTATAGCCCGGACACGACTTTGTTACGGACGGATGCACAGACGAAAGGACGGACAGAGCGATTACTATAGGGTGTCCACCACTATGTGGCGGGGCCCTAATTTTTCAGATTTCTATTGGTTTTATGCATTTTAAACTTTTTTAAAATTATTGATTTCCCATGTTTGGATTCTAGTGCTGCTGAGGAATTAATTTCTGAAATGGCCATACAAGTCATTAAAATTATTACAGTTGGAGTTAACATATGTGTTATGGTCTCATGTTCATTTACTCCATATCCTTTCGTAAAATATTGTATTCTGAAGACTACAGGAGAACCTATTTACATCTTTTATTGTGATGAACCCTTCATCACTTAGAAAATATACAACCATTTAAACACAAAGTGTGTCATTACCTCCATGGTGTGGGTTTTTCCACTGGATGTCTGACCATAAGCAAAGATGGTTCCATTGTATCCTGCCAACACATCTGTAAAATAAAATGATAATCATATGATATCTTTAACAGAATTATGTAGAAACAAGATGTGTTTAAGAAACACTACATATGCCCCCAGCAGCTCCTTTACTTTGAGGGCATATTCTAACCTCTGAGACCTTAACCTTTGAGTAACCTTTTTCATATCTCTTGACTGGACCTTTACACTTGCCTTGTATGAAAAGTCTATCTTACACAGTTCAAAAGTTATGGCAAAGGTTCAAGACAGGACAAATACATTATGCCCCAAATCCTTGATTTGGAGGCAATAATAAAAATTCTAGACCTGCTAACATGGCTAACTTCCATTTTCATTTTGTTCTTTTTTTTCTAAGCCTGTTGTGGATGAACATGCAAAATCAAAGCTATTATTTATCACACCTCACAAGTTCAATCACTGCCAACTCAAATAATTCAATCTTTCTGACAAGAGGCTCTCAAGAGCCTGTATTGCTCACCTGTGCCATGGCTGACACAATATGTCAAAATAATCACAACATTTAAGGTTCTCATTTTCAAATTTGTTTATTGACTGTTTAAGAGTCTCATTTTGAAGTTTGCTGATGTTATATGATCCAAAATTAAACTATGTTCCCCATTGGCAGCTATTTCTGATGGAGCGTAGACCGACTGTCACCTTTCGTGAAGAAGACCATGTAAGGATCATTGTGCCTCACTTTGGTTCCAATTGGCTTAGTATTTTCAGAGGAGATCTTTGAATGATTTCGCATGGGGTCTAAGGTTAAACAATGTTCCCCGCTGACTGCCATCTTAGATGCTATGCGGACATGCCAGACACATTTAATGAAGGGGACCAAGTAAGGACCATTGTGACTAAGTATGATTCCAATTGGCCATGTACTTTCAGAGGAGAAGATCTTTTCCCTATAGGGTCCAATGTTAAAAACATGTTCCCTCCTGGCAGCCATCTTGGATATGATGTGGACTTGCCAGACATTTTTTTTTTAAGGGGCCACCTAAGGACCATTGTACCCAAGTTTGGTTCCAATTGGCCCAGCGGTTTAAGAGAAGATGCTTGAATGAAAAGTTTATGATGGACGGACCACTGACACAGTGATGGCAAGAAGCTCACAATGGCATAGCCATGCAGGTCAGTTATAAAGTAATGCAGGCAATGAAGTTAAGATGCTACTTCAATACTAATGTGGGAGAGATGTTTGCAAGGTGGGCAAACAAAAATATATACATTTACAATGTATATACAATTATTATTAATTTCTGAAATAAGTAAAGATTATGAAAGTATTTTTGCAAAAAAATGTAAAAATTTGTACAAAAACACTGTTTTGCTCTTGATTATGTAACAAATAATTTTTTAATAAAGTGATAGCAGGGAATTTCTCTCAAACTTAAACGAGAAAAGTAAACCAAAGAAGATTTGAAAACAGAATGTAAAGGGAAATAACCCATAACTATTCAAAATTAATAGGCATTGAAGAAATTTTTTTCTTTTTCGGTGAAATATTTACAACACAGGCATTTGGATTTTCTTCAAAATTTCAGAGTATGTAGACCTTGATATGGTGAACATTTTTGCAATTTACACTTCACCTCTATCTGTTACAGTTTTTGAAATAAAAAATAAAAAATGGATAAATCTGGAAAATTTTATGAAAAAAGGGCTGTAACTCTGAGACGTGTTTTCAGATTTTCTTTCAAAATTGCAGGGGAGATAGATCTCGTCGTTCTGAACAATTTTACACTGTCAGATTTTTTATATCTGCATCGGTTTGAGTTATTGGCCAAAAACTGCCATTTACCCTTATGTTCTATTTTTAGTAACAATGACCACGTTTTTTGACCTGCGGCCATGAAAATAACAAATTTGAAACAACATTCCCTAGTGATGATTCACTTAAAGTTTGGTTGCATTTGGCCCAGTGATTTCAGAGCAGGAGATTTTTGAAAGTAAGCTAACGACAGATGGACGGACGACGGACGCAAAGTGATGGCAAAAGCTCACCCTGGCATAGCCAGATGAGCTAAAAATCTTATTAAGGCTCCCCCTTCTCAATTTTCATGTTGTGGGGATATTTTATCAAGGACAGACAAAATTTGGAGGGGGGGATAAGAATCAAAGTTTTTTTTTTTTATCATGGCCTACTTATCCCTTATCATTTAAAATATAGGCTAAGTCATCAACATTTAAGTATATTATATTTCTAAATTCAAGTTTACTGTTTCTATAAAACATATTGATGAAATGCTAAATGATAACAATATTGGCAAAATATACAAAACAATTGATCAATGTTGCCAAGAAATATCAATCCTCACTGCTGTAATAACATTTGTCTCCCAGCTGTTTACCAACAAAAACATCAACATTTTATTGTTGATACCAATTACAATGTAACACAATCAGGAAGCTTAAAAGGTTTTAGCAAACAAATATAATGTAATTTTCTCTCCGCTCTGGCTATTATTAATAGGTCATATATCATCTATAGTGCAGTACTTTGCTTAGTCTGGCCTTCACACAGTTAGAAAATTCCAATAAAGATGGACTGTAGTTTTACAGTTTGAATCATTGCTGAAACAAATAATATATGTAATTTTTTTTAGGGGGGGGGNGGGGGGGGGGGGGGGGGGGGGGTTGAGGTCATTTAGCCCATCTAGGCTCATCAAAATCAAAAGCCAGCAGCAGCAGACCAGCAAATTCTAGGATTTCAGGAAGGATTGGAGGTCATACATGTGTCATACTATTTTATTTATATTGTCAGAAAACCGATGATTGTTTGTTGGCATAAAGGCTAATTAATTATAAATATTTCAACCAAAATAAATGTCAAACAATGTATATATATGAACCACAAATATGAAACAGATCAATTGAATTACTTTAGCTGTAATTACTGTAACATCTGTTGTATTGCAAAACCATTCACACCTAACATTGTTGTATGTTGTTTATACATGAAGATAAGCCTTCTGTGATCACTCTATTAATTGCTGGGCAGGGTTTGCAAGCATTAAAAGTCATTTTCTATTTCTATTAATTATTACTGAATGGACTATAGATGGCTCCTAAATTTATTGCAGACGAAGAGAGTACAATGCTGATTATCCCCTTGTAAAATACCCCCCCCCCACTCAATTCTTTACATGTTTCGTTGTTAAAGAATCTTTTTATCATGCCAACAATTTTGGCATGTTTGTCATAACATATTGGCAAAATGTTCTTGAAACAATTATGTGTAAAGGGTGTGTAATGTTTCTTTTACTTTAATTCACAACTTTATAATATATGATATGACTTGCTCTAAAACAACACAGTTATTCACAATGCATCCAAATTAGTGAAATTAAATCAATAAACATTTTTTTGCAGCAAAAAAAAGAAAAATACTCTCAATAGATTTTGAAATTGCACTTAATATTTGAATAGATCTGTAAAACATCCAAGCATAAAAATCAAACAGCTTTCTTGATATGGCTATATTTCAATGAATAAATAAGGCACAGTCACAGGTGTCTTGGGAAAAGATAATCAAACTGAAGCTGCTTTTTATTGTTGTTATTAGAAATATTATTTTCCATATTTTATGTCTGTCTGCACTTAGGATTAAAGATTAACCTTGAGAGTACATTCCATACATACAAATCAATGTAACAGTCTGTTCCTGACTCACAATATATTGATCTCAATGAATCAGCTGTAATGTTCCTAGTTATACACGAGATCAAGTCTATTTCATTTTCAGAAATGTATTTATTCAAGAGGTATCATCCAATTTATTTTGCATTATAGCCAAAGGCTTGCACTCAAAATACTAAATTTATGGTTCATTATTAACTATTGTCTATACAGCTTACAACAAGTGTGGATCGTATTGCAAGGTAATACAAAAGTCCCCTACCGGTGGAATAATTCAGTATACCAGCAAAAATAGTTAAAGAAGAAAAGTTTTCCGAGCCAAAGGCCTATAACTTCGTCAACAAGATGTGTTTGTGAAACACTATGCCCCGGCAGCAACCATGCCTACCTTACAACATAAATAATAAAATAGCAATCACTAGAAATTAAGGTTAAATAATAATTTGTACTAAGCTCCATTAGATCTATTCACATACAGAATATCAAACATCTTGCAATTGTAATTAACGAGCTAAAAGCAAAATCTAGATTTTTACCCTTTGACCCCTGTGACCTTGACCTTTGACCTGACCTTAATGAAATTTGCATAATGGTGTTCAGCTTTATATGATCAATATACAGGCCAAACATCAAGGTCCTATCACATCTGGTTGAAAAAATATCAGCAATGTTAAAGATTTCAAATTTTCACTCAGTGACCTTAACCTTTGACCTGACCATATTTTTTTAGTGCATTTGTATTAAGCTTCATTAGATCTATTCATATATAGAATATCAATCCTCTAGCAATTGTAATAAACGAGCTATAGCAAAATCTATATTTTAACTTTTTTACCTCTGTGACCTTGACCTTTGACCTGACCTTAATTTGCATAATGCTGTTCAGTTTCATATGACCAATATACAGGCCAAATATGAAGGTCCTTTCACATCTGATTGAAAAGATATAGGCAATGTTAAAGTTTTTGTTAAAGTTTTCAATTTTGCAGTCAGTGACCTTGACCTTTGACCTGACCCAAATTTTTTGGGTGGATTTGTATTAAGCTCAATTACATCTATTCACATATAGAATAACAAGCCTCTAGCTATTGTAATTAACGAGCTATAGCAAAATCTAGATTTTGACCCTTTGACCTCTGTGACCTTGACCTTTGATATGACCTCAGTGAAATTTGCATAATAATGTTCAGCTTCACATGATCAATACACATACCAAATATGAAGGTCCTACAACATCTGGTTTAAAAGTTATGAGCCAGGTTAAAGTTGCAGACAGACAGACATACAGACAGATAGACAGGACAAAACAATATGCCCCTGATCTAAAGATCCGGGGGCATAAAAATAAAAAATGCATAAATTTTGAAAATTTTACGGAAAAAGGGCTGTAACTTTAAGACCGGTTTTCCAATTTTGTTCAAAATTGCAGGGCAGATAGATCTCGTCATTCTGAACAATTTTACACTTGTCAGATTTTTGATATCTGCAACGGTTTTTGAGTTATTTGCCAAAAACAGCAATTTACCCCTGTGTTCTATTTTTAGTAACAGCAGCCATGTTGTTTGGTCCTCCAACTAACCGAACACATTTTTTAAACTACATACCCTGGTGAAGACCCAGGCCAAGTTTGGATTAAATTGGCCCAGTGGTTTCAGAGGAGAAGATTTTTGAAAAAAAGTTTACGACGGACAGACGGACGGACAGACGACGGACGCCAAGTGATGGCAAAAGCTCACCCTGGCATAGCCAGATGAGCTAAAAAAGTCTGGAAAACCTATATTTTACCAAAATTTTCTAAGTCAAAGGCCCATAACTCTGTCCAAAATCAAGGGACCAGAACCAAACTCGAACTTGATCTGTAACCCATAATGGTAGACTCACATAGCAAATATTAGCTTCATACCTGAAACGGTTTCGAAAAAAAGTCTAGAAAACCTATATTTTACCAAAATTTTCTAAGTCAAAGGCCCATAACTCCGTCCAAAATCAATGGACCGGAACCAAACTC
>MJUU01059065.1:117314-128985 GCA_002080025.1 Modiolus philippinarum | reverse complement strand
AGATTACCAAATTTTTTTCGATCTGTCAAAAAACATGGCCGCCAGGGCCGAACTTAATTTAACATTGGACCCAATGTTTATCCATCTCCTCTGAAACCACTGAGACTAATGGAACAAAATTTTGCAGGAATGATGTATGGAAGTACTTTCACTAAGATTGCACATATTTACCTGATCTGCCAAAAAACCTGGCTGCCAAGGTTGAACATGGTTTATCATTGGACAAGTAGCATTTGAACCAGGTGAGCGATTCAGGCTCAGCCTCTGAGCCTCTGGTCTTTGTTTTGTGGTGATACATATTGTTTTAGCTCACCTTATGGAACATTGCAATCACACACCTGCAGACTCCGGGAGGACAGAAGGATAGGGCTGTAGTAGTGTTCAACTTGGGTCAGGGTTCTTTGCCCAAAGGTCAACTTTGATGTGTGGAAAATTGCTATATTCAATGCACCTTAAAGACAACTGCTGGAGTTGGAATCAGTGACTATTCGATAGGAGTAGCTTCAACTTCAGCAGGAAAAATTTCCTGACCCTACCCAGCCCTTGTTTTCCTGTAGCAATATTTTTTAGCTCACCTGGCCTAAAAGGCCATGTGAGCTTTTGCCATCACTATGTGTCTGTTGTCCGTCAACAATTTCAAAAATCTTCTCCTCTGAAACCGCTGGGCCAAATGTAACCAAACTTGGTATAGATCATCACCAGGGTATGGCTTCTCAGAATTGTATCCGATAAGTCTGCCGGGAGAAAAAGATGGCCGCTGTTACTAAAAATAGTACATAGGGGGTAAATTGCAGTTTTTGGCAAATTACTTGAAAACCATTGCAGATATTAAAAATCTGACGGAGGGGAGAATTGTTCAAAACAACAAGATCTACCGACCCTGAAATTTTGAGACAAATCCAAAACCCATGTAGGAGTAATTGCCATTTTTTCATCAATTTTTCAAAATTTTCATATACTTTGTTTTCTATTTCGAAAACTATAAAAGATAAAGGTCAGGTGTAAATTGATAAAATGTTTGCCATGTCAAGATCTACCTACCCTGCAATTTTGAAGGAAATCCTGAAACCCATGTAGGAGTTTTTGCCCTTTGTTCGTCAAAATTTTTCAATTTTTACATGCTTTGTCTTCTATTTTGAAAACTAAAAAAGATAGAGGTGAAGTGTAAATTGATGAAATGTTTGCCATGTCAAGATCTATCTACCTGTCAATTTTGAAGGGGATCCTGAAACCCATGTAAGAGTTTTTGCCGTTTGTTCATCAAAATTTTTCAATTTTTACATACTTTGTCTTCTATTTTGAAAACAATAAAAGATAGAGGCCAAGTGTAAATTGATGAAATGTTTTCCATGTCAAGATCTACCTACCTGTCAATTTTGAAGGAGATCCTGAAACCCATGTATGAGTTTTTGCATTTTGTTCGTCAAAATTTTTCAATTTTTATGGTTTTTGTTGACTATTTCAAAAACTATAAAAGATAGAGGACAAGTGTAAATTGATAAAATGTTTGCCATTTCAAGATAAATGTACACTGCAATTTTAACTTGTTTTAAATATATTCTTACTTGGCTACTCTAGACCAGGTGAGCGATGACAGGCTCAGGTGAGCCTCTGGTTTTTACCTTTTTTCTATCCTTTGTGTCCCATCTAATCTCATCAAAATTATTTAATGTACATTTTATCATTCCCTTCATGTTCAATTTATCATTCCTTTCATGTTCATCGTCCTCATATAACCCAGGTGTGTTGGTAGGATTTGNACGTGCCTCGTTAGTAACGTCATGATTGAAAAATGGACGGCGTCGAAATGTTATTGAGATCAATGTTATCGTGATGGGTCTGTTTTCAATAGAAATGAATAAATGGTCAGTTTAGATATTTTTGAAATTATCCAAACAGTATACAAAGACCGGTGCAAAATTTTAGAACTGTTAGTGCTGTTATAATACTTTAAAATGTCAGGTACATTACGGTGTTCATTTATCCATACAGTATCGTATTGGTCGATACAGATAGATACGAGGGAGAATAACATATTTATAAAATATTGCATAATTTTCAATAACCAGTTGTAATAAAAGACCTTGCTAATTTTAGCCGACTTTGAATCCTTCTCATTTATAAGATTAAAAAAGGTTTGAATGAATAAAAAAAGCGCAAATATAAACAAGAGAAATGAAAAAAAAATAAATGTATCAATAAATATCGAAATTACTGTAAATTTAGTACCAAAGTAACTGTAATTTTAATGCCGAAGTTATTGTAAATTCAGTTCGGAAACTACTGTAAATACTGTCAATTCATTTCGAATATTACTGTTTAAATTTAGTACTTAAACCGTCCTGTAATTTTAGTTCCATATATAGTTTTTGCAAATTTTGCAGCTAAGTTTCTGTAAATTCGGCATGTCCTACCGAGGTTACGTTGAATTTAATACCAAAAGTCAAATTTAGTATCAAAGTTATTGTACATTTCGTACAGAAGTAACAGTCCCACTGAAGTTTCTGTAATTTTAGTACTGTATATAACTATAGTACGTTTTGTGGGAGGTGATTTCACCCCGATTTCCTGTCATTAAAATGAGCAAATCCCGAAATCCTGGACATTTTTGCGAAAAGTGCCCCGATTAAAAAAAAAACAAATTTTTGCCAGTCCCGTTAATAAAATTTCCATAAAATCACGATTTCAAGAGTCTAAAAATAACTCTTTCTTTGTCCCGATGACAATTTTATCTCGAATTCCCGGCCTCTAAAAAAGGTGATCCGATTTCCCGAAGTTACAAATGGTTAATCCCAGCATCCCAAAAATGGTCTTGCCATCCCCTTTCTGTCCGAATTACTGTAATCTAGTAGCGAAGTTACAAATTACTTTTAATTTAGATCGGAAATTTTTGTAAATTTAATTAGTATTAAAGTTATTGTACTTACGAAAATTACTGTCAATTTAATTCATTTGGTACCTTTATAGTTCATCTTAATTTTGTGCCAAAGCTTTTGTAACGTCAGTATTTACTATCACAATTGTGTTTAGTACCGAAGTCACCGTAAATTTGAGGTGGTGCCTTTCTCCTTACTCCCGCCCCATTCGGTCTCCTTTATCTCGCCCCATCTCCTTCCTTACGGTCTCTCTTTAGTATATGTCCGCCCCCTTCAAATTGGTTCCAAAGGTACTTTGAATCTAGTATCGAAGGGCGGAGGGGGTCTCATACTGGAATCCTGGTTTTATTTTATTTTTCTAAATCCCGAAATCCCGAACTACAAAGAAACTTAGAGACTGATGAAATCTTGATTCACGGTGAATTTATTTCCCGAAATCCCGAGCTTAAATCATAAAAATCCCGAAACCCGGGCTTAAAAGCATATTATCCCGACATCCCGAAAAGGGGCCGACCCACTCTAGTATCGAAGTAGTAACTGATATACATGTGCATTTACCTGCTTTTTGTGCTGGCTTTGTTTTTCTCTTTGCTTTGGGGTGGTTAGTTTGTATACTGAACACAAAAAGTTTAGCAACCATTGGTGTGAATAAAAAGGGTCTATTTTTCAGGTTACCAAATCTCAATTATTAAATTGAATTTAACAATTTTGTGAGCTTGATTTGAGTTCGACTAATCAATAGCATTACATCCGTCCATAAATTCTGAATATTGCATTAATTTTAAGCTAACTCGACCCAAAGAGAAATACATTGCAAAAAAGGGGGGGGTATGCAAAAAATGTCAAATTTTTCATTTTTAATGCAACGAAAGCCATCAAAATATTTTTGATTACCAGAACTGGTGATATAATGGTGATCACTAAGTGATCTTTGCACTTTTTTTGCAAAAGATGAAAATCGCCTACGGGAAAAAAGTCCATGTTAATTTTTGGATCANGTTTTACTTCTATTTCTAAAAATCTAAAGTTTGATACAATAGCAAAGCGCAAAAAGATAATAAAGTTCGAACGATTTGGAAATTTTATATATACAATTCATAAGTTCGGTAGGTAATATCGAACTAAAATTTCTTGTCCTCCAACAGTTAATTGCGACAATCGCATCTTAAGATCTGTAAAGTCTTACTTGTATTCGGGTTTCTGGTAAATGTTGGTGTTTATAAAATAACGACAACAGTCTACTGAAGTCAACAAACACAAAAAAAGATAATTGTTAGTGCCATGCGTTACAGTAAAAAAGCAACGTCTTCAGTAACGTCGCCGGAAAAACGCACCTTTTACATTAAAATCCACCATTCAAAGCGTTATATCTTGAAAACGAGCACGGTTGCTAGGGACTTTCTTTATATCAATGCATTTGAAATTAATTTTTAAATAATATATCAAATTTTCAAAAAAATTGTTGGATAAATAAATTTGCAAGCACGATTTAAGTAAATGTACAATCCGANATCTTTAGACTGAAAACTTGGGATGAAAATGATATAGCGTTACGAGATTGGCATGCTTTTAGCCATGGTAAATCGAAATTGTCATTCCGAGTTTGACAGGATTCGCAAAAATTTGTTTCTTGCATAGGTTAAAACACGAACTTCGTTATACTTGATCAACTGATCAAACAATAAGAGAATTTCATTTACAAACAATATAACTCATTTTGAACATATGTAAAATATACAACTTTTGACCAGGTTGTGGTCATAACATATGTCCGGAAATTTTGAATTTGCTAAATTTATAGAGAGCAAATCGGAACGAGAACCCCTTTCGCCCAACTCAACCTCAATGTAGTGAAAATGGAAATAGGTGGGGGTATAGATTCACTTTACAGTCGTGATTTTCTTTGACATTTGAATTGAAACAAAAAGGTCGGAACACCGTGAATTTATTTCATTCAGCATAGCAATTTTGCAAACTCATCTTCTTCAAAAATGTTTAAGCATGTAATCTGTCAAATACACTATAAAAAACAAAATTTTCATACGTTTTAGATAAAAAATCAAGTCACTGTACTTGTCACTTGTGTGCAATTTTGACGGATTTTGAAATTTTTTGTAGCTTTTTGTTTAAATTCGTTGCACAGTACCTTCAGAACCAAACTAAGCCAACTGCCATTTGGAAGGGAAATTGTGTCACAATCGCATTAAAAAATTAGTTGGGTTCTCTATGTCCTTCGGGTAGTATAAACAGATACAAATGTTAGAAAACATACAAGTGTGGCATAAATATTTTTATTTCATAAGAAGCACATTTATCATAGACCACCTTATACGATTTTTGACGATATTTGGGCTTATTTTGAAAATGGTCCAACATAGGAACAAAGGTCATCGCTGAATGGCTATTCTTCTTACTATCGTCTTCCGGCAGAGAGGTTCTGATTTTATATAAATTGATGCAATGTACGTTTTACTTCTATTTCTAAAAATCTAAAGTTTGATACAATAGCAAAGCGCAAAAAGATAATAAAGTTCGAACGATTTGGAAATTTTATATATACAATTCATAAGTTCGGTAGGTAATATCGAACTAAAATTTCTTGTCCTCCAACAGTTAATTGCGACAATCGCATCTTAAGATCTGTAAAGTCTTACTTGTATTCGGGTTTCTGGTAAATGTTGGTGTTTATAAAATAACGACAACAGTCTACTGAAGTCAACAAACACAAAAAAAGATAATTGTTAGTGCCATGCGTTACAGTAAAAAAGCAACGTCTTCAGTAACGTCGCCGGAAAAACGCATCTTTTACATTAAAATCCACCATTCAAAGCGTTATATCTTGAAAACGAGCACGGTTGCTAGGGACTTTCTTTATATCAATGCATTTGAAATTAATTTTTAAATAATATATCAAATTTTCAAAAAAATTGTTGGATAAATAAATTTGCAAGCACGATTTAAGTAAATGTACAATCCGATATTTACGATTTTTCCCTATATATCCTTTGTAATTTTAGTGTTTCGTGCAGTAAACTTCAGATAGTCATATCTCGAAAATTAAAACGGTGACTACCCAATTTTTTTCGATTTTCTGTTATATATTTCCATGCACTATTTGTATACGAAATCTAAAAAAAATCGTTGGAGTAGTTAATTACGTACACTTCGCCTTAACCCTTTTTTGGCCCCTAATTCTGAAATGGGTGGGGCAAAAACCTAAAGGAAAAAAACGTTTCTCAAGAATGTTCTAAGAAACATTATACTAAGATTTGAAAACAATCCATCCACTAGAACCAAAGTTATGCTGTCCACAGACACGAAAAAACCTAATTTTACCCCTTTTTGGCCTCTTTTTCAAAAACGGGTTGGGCAGGGAACGGGAAATTAAAACCCGGGCTTAAGCTTGTGCCAACAAACATCATACTAAAATTTGATAACAATCCGTTCACTAGAACTAAAGTTATGCTGTCCACAGACGCCGACGCCGACGCCAACGCCGACGCCGACGCCGACGCCAGCGCCATACCATAATACGACCGCAAAATTTTTGCGGTCGTATAAAAATCAAAAGGCTTATATCTATGGAAGTTTAATTCAAATACAAAACGACATCATGAACAAGAGCTGTCGCCAAATGGCAACCAGGTATACCCCCTCTCATTAAACCCTGGACCAAAAATTCATGTTTTCACTACATTTTGTAATTAAAGTGAAACTACACTCAAAAATGAAAATTTGATATGTTGTTCTTAATGCATTAAATATTCACAATACTCTGATATTAATATTATATTTTAACAGATAAAGTACTAAAAGCGAATACAAAATTGAAATTTTATCGTTGTGGGGACAGCCATTTTGAACAGATCGACGAATGGTCAGTAGTGAATAACTAATAACCGAAATATATAGAAAGAGAAATAAACTACAATGGCCAGTAAGATAGCATTTCTACTACACAATTATTTCAAATAGCATGATTTTTATTTAAGCCAAGTAGAGTATTTTCAATATAATATTTTCCTCGATTTAGTCACGTATGTCTCTCTTCGGGAATAAATTTAAATTTGACAGAATCAATCATAATGCACGCATATTTTATCAGATCCAGACATAATTTCGTCTGTTTTAATAAAAACAGACTGATTTGTTTCAAACGGTTGTAAATTGTGTCAGATGACAAGATTGTATATTGTGTGTCAAATAGCCACATGCTGGCACGAGACGGTGTCTTCCACCTATTCCCACTTTTTAAAATTCACTATTCCTTCTATTCCCACATACCAATTCCTTTGATGTTTAATTTGTTTTTATAGTAATTAATGGTTATTAGATGTCACCTGTAATTAACCTTTGTGTACCTGTATCTTGATTTATTTCCATTTTCTTGAAGGAAAATAAAATAAAGAAAAATCGTAAATAAAAGACAAGAAAATGAGAAAGTTTAGTCACTTTTTTGGGCTACAGATAGAGAAAATATATCGCTAATCAATGTTAAGTACAAAAACTCATTTAAATGAAAGCATAACCAGTAATATTCTTATATTACTATTACTACATTGTATATGATTTTGAATAAAAAGAAAGTGATTGATTTTGAAAATATTTGCAGGTTTTTGTTAAAATATCGATATATTAAGGTAAATGCCAAGGTCTAGTATTTATACACTCACATGGCAAAATGTACAAAAAAGGAAACATACAGCCATGTTCAACTGCTAATATCTCCAAAAACATACAAGTGTAGTATATATTAATTTTATTCCATGGAAATACCGGTTCCAGAGACAAGATTAAACGTTTTTCTACAACATATTAGCATATTTAAGTTAGGCATAAAAACTAGATCAAATGATGAGGGTTGTTTATCTGAAAGGAACTGACAGCCTAAAATCGTCATTTTTGGAATTTTTTTTTGCAGGGGGAGCGGTACATTTTTTGTATCCCCAGATGATAAAAAGGGCGTAAGTGCCCAAACTTGTGTTCATTGTAAAGGATATTAAATTATTTTAATTTGGTACCACATTTCAGTACATATTACTTATCGTTAAAAAATTATGGAGCTTAAAAGATGAAACTTAGGTGCAAACGAAAAAACAAGAATTTTTCATGTGTACTATAAAAGTGGCCCTATACTGTCTATGCGTACAGGTTATGTTCGTGTTAACATGTTTTATTTTGAAGAGGTGACATGGAAGGACCGAAAAAAATCGGTCTGGTTCGGAAGTGTGGGAGTGCACGGAAAAGTGTTTCGAGCCCACGTACTATTACTTTGAATACATAAAATACACCGATTTATTGTCTTATAACTACTGATGTCTTCCAAATGGACAAACTTAATTGACAGTAACTATGTGTTTCATATATCTTTGCTTTACTTGACACTATTTTTTGAAATGTTTATGTTACTTTTCTTTGCATAAAAACCCAGTGAAAATTAAAAATTTAAATGCACAAATTAATTTATTTTCATGTTCCCATCCAACATTTAATTAAAAGTTAATTAAAGATTGTTTGTACAGTATAATCCTTTGTTTGGTAAGTTTTCCACCTATTCCCACATGAATTTTTACTTTTTCTTACCTGATATTTAAAAAGTGGGAATAGGAGGAATGAACCCACGAGACATGTTGTATAGGTCACCTGCTGATCGGAAATAGTTGATTAACCGAATATACAACAGGTGTCTTTTGGCAGTCCAGGTAATTGTGATGGACAATTTATAAATCCATACACATTTTGAAGTGTGTTCCCGTTACTTCATTCCTGTTGACTTTTTTCTCAAGGAAAAATAATATTAAGCATTGACCTTCCTCGGAACAAGCATTTATTTATAATATCCGTAAGAACCAATTATGTATGTAATAATTATTGCATATTTTGGTAGGAAAATCTTCCATAAGAATACATTTTTGTCCATGTGGTGTGTTAAAACAGCATAATTCGCCGATTGTGAAGATTTCTTAGGCAAAAGCCGACTGAGTGAAAATTTCGCTTTTAAAGACAAACGCGTAAATGAAATTTATAAAACAGCTGTCCTAGTGATCTGCAAGAAAAAAAAAACCCAAAACAAAAAAACAAAAAAACAAAAACAACGATGCCTGAAGTCATCAATATTAAATGAAAAAGTAAGAGTTGACATGTCTGCAGTGTTCCTTCAAACCCACGAAGAAAGTGATTTGGCAAATGCATCTATGTCCAACAAAATTATTGAGTGAAGCAAAATATGTTCTAGTTTACAACGATCTGTTGGTGTGTAATGCATAGCTTGCAAGAATATCATTTCAAAGTACATCCATCTGTGTGGAATTTTTTGAAAATATGGACTAATTCTTCGCCTTTTATGTCAACCATGGCCATGCCTTTACTTTTGATTCAGGGGGTTGAACATTTTAAAAATCATTTATCCGTCGAAATAATTGTCAGAATACCAGTTTATTCGACACGCAAGAAAACTGCTAAAAAGCACACGGTACGTAGGCTGAAAAAAGTGGCATAGAAATAAACAACCACTGTTACTTGTGCACGATGTATAATCCAATATTTGCATACATTCTTTGACAATTTACTTAAATATGGTAAATGCATTTATTCATATCATTAATCACATTAATAGTAAGGGGACAACTATTTGATTTTCGGGGAGGAGGGGGGGGGGGGTAGGGGCTTGGGCGATTTTGCAAATAGATAATTTACTCTTGATGCCAGTGGAATTTAATATTATAATCCGAATTATCATGGAAATAAATAATTTAATTTTGATTTGCAGAATTTTTTTTTTTGTTGTTGCAAACGCAAATAAATAATGCGATGTGACATTTGGTGGAAAAAATTAATTTTTCCGAGATTTTTGTGAAAATGAATGAATTTTCTAGGCAATATCGCCCAAGCCCTCCCCTGCAAATCAAATGTTCGTCCCCTAAATACAAGCAATTTATTGAATTGTCATTAAATGGATGTGCTGTCTGTTTTACACCTTGTTTGTCTGCCAGGTGACGCATGATTTGAATACACAACTAAGTCATTCTGGATGCTGACCGTTAATTAGTGTTTGTTTCTGTGAAATAATTCATAAAACTAAAGGTATTGGAGAAGCTATCGTACGTTGTCTTTGTAAACTTTCATTGTGGATGTAAAAAAATAAAATGAAACAAACAAAATGAATACATAAATAGGCAATCGAAATGTTACAAAATTGAGGGCACAATAGTTCCTAGTGGAAGACACTCTTCGTGAAATTTGCAAACAAAACATTACTAACTTGACAGATTTTAATTTAATTTTGTGGTCTGTAATCGGTCAAAAATACAGAATCTACGATGATTTGGTTATCGATACGATTTTCATCTAATTTACCAGTCCTATCCTCCCACCAAAGCTTGATAAATTTTCGTTCAGTACTTTTCAAAAGGAAAATTTTCGTGAGTAAAGTCTGATTTTTTTTTTAATCAAGGACATTTTGATTAAAAATGGCATGTTGAAAATTAGCTAGTTCTTATCTATTTCAATATTTCTATCAAGTTTTATTCATTTCTTTTCTGTTCATCGTCTCGCTGTGTATTTCATTTTATTCAGAAACATTACAGGTAAATGTTTTCTCTCAAATCATCAACGCTTTTCACACCTGCAAAGTGACATGCGACCAATTATCCAATTAACGAAAGTAGCAATAAACGACTACTGGTGACCGTCTACATCAAATTTTCAAATGCCCAAGGTCATATCAGAAATGTTACCTGTTGTTTTTGTTACATTTTTGTGTAATTATTATATATCGGAACCCTTACGGTTCTCTGGTTTAAGTCGAATTTTCTATTCCATCGGCTCGATGTTACCTTTTTTACAGGTGAAAATAAACTCACCCAACACGTGACCTATCCATATAANTTGTTAGATGAATCCTTACAGCAGTTATTGCCCTTTAATGGTCAAAAATGGCATTTTTTCATGTTTTCCATCTCTGAAATTAAAACCGTTACAGCCCATGTGGAAATGTCAATTTTTTGCAAATTTTCACTTTTCGGCCTATATTTTGAAAATGAAAGGAGGTAGATTATTAGTGTAAGAACAAAAGTTGTTCGGTTAATTAAGATCTATCGGACAACCCATAGAAGAGTTATTGCCCTTGGAAATGTCAATTTTTTGACAATTTCCACTTTTCGGCCCATATTTTGAAAATGAAAGAAGATAAATAATTAGTGTAAGAACAAAAGTTGTTCAGTTAATTAAGATCTATCACTATGCAAAATTTCAGTAGAATCGGACAACCCATATAGGAGTTATTGCCCTTTGAAATGTCAATTTTTTGGCAATTTTCACTTTTTGACCTATATTTTGAAAATGAAAGGACATAAATAATCAGTGTAAGAACAGAAGTTGTTCAGTTTATTAAGATCTTTCACTATGCAAAATTTCAGCAGAATCGGACGACCCATATAGGACTTATTACCCTTGGAAATGTCAATTTTTTTGCAAATTTTCACTTTTCAGCCTATATTTTGTATATGGAAGGATATTAGTAATTAATGTAAGAACAAAAGTTGCTCAGTTGAATATGATATATCATTGTGAAAAATTTCAGATCAATAGGACAATATATTTTAGAGTCATTGCCCTTAAAATTGTCAATTTTGTTTGCATATTTTACCTTTTTTGTCCTAATTATCCATTAGGTACCAGGTGAGTGATTCAGGCACCATGGTGCCTCTTGTTTATTTATGTTATTGATAATTTTTTGGTTTCAGTTATTCATGTTCGTTGTTTTTTTTTTATAGATCTGTTTTCACGATATCGTA